>JAHFWG010000720.1:2674-16503 GCA_020233015.1 Callinectes sapidus | reverse complement strand
CCCCGAGCCCAATTGCAACAAGAAGTACAAACACATTAACGGGTTAAAATACCACCAGAGCCACGCCCACAACAATGCTGCCAACGACGACGAGACCACCAGCACAGAGGGGCGGGCCGAGAGTGAGGTGGAGGAGAGTCAGCCCTCCTCACCAGCCCCTGTAGTGGAAACTCCCGTGGATAAGAGTGCCCAGGATGTGGTGAAGCCCTCAGTGCTGCGCTACACTGGGCCACCTGTCTCGTCGCCCAGCCCTGGTCCCAGTGAGGATGCACCTAAGGGAACCAACGCAATGCCTGCTAGTCAGCCCAGTGTGATACAGACACGGGTGCCTCCACCCAACCCGGCTGTCTATGTGTACACTGGCTCGGGGAATGTGGTGAGCCCACAGCATCCGCCACTGGGCTCTCCAGGGGTTGGTGTGGCCACCCCAGGAGTGGGTGCTTCCCCTTCAGTGGTTGGTGTATCCCCATCAGGTGTGGGTGTGACTCCAGTCTCAGGCAGCATCCCGCAGGTCAGACCCAGTGGTTTGGTCAGATCCGAGGTTAGAACTGAGATGATGGTACGAGGCAGCACTGGTCCCAGGCCAGCCATGCCTCCTGTGGGAGCCCAGGTGACCCCTGTCTCCACTAACCTGACTCCACTACCACCCCAGGGCACACCTCTCTCCAGTCTACCAGGCAACTCTCCAGGCTTGATCTCAGTCAAGCAGTCACTCATAGAATCTGATAAAAACAAGCCCAAGGAGTTGATAAATGGCTTGGTGAACAAAGACGTGCGGGAGGAAGACCACCAGCCGGGCCGCGAGGACGCCCGCAGTCCTGCGTACTCTGACATTTCAGATGCCAATGACACTGCGCCAGTGATGGATGGTGACAACGATAACAAAGATTTGCAAGATGATAATAAGAAGCCTGAATTATCTCTTGGTGCACAGCCCTACCCACCCTATGGGATGTACTATCCCTATGGACAGCCCCATCCACCATTCCTTGTGCCTCCCATACAGCCTCCACCTGGACCTCCTGTCCCTACGAGTAAAGATGGAGATGGAAAAGACTTGAAAGATAAGCCTGGTGAAAGTGATAAAAGAGACAGTGTACCTCCACCAGGAAGTAGTGAGTTTCTTAGTAAAATTCAGTACTTTTATCCATCTCCTTATTATATAAACCCTGGTTATCCAGAACATTTTTTACGAGAAGCACCAATTTACAAAGATGTAGAGGGTAAGGACTTGGTAGCAGTGAGGGAGGGAGACAAAGGTCCAACTGACCTCTCCAAAACTGGGCCAGGGGGCATGCTTGTTACTCCCACTATACCCAAAGATAAGTTAGGTACGATGAAAGACAAACCAGTTGAGAATCACACCATTCTTAAAGAAGCACATGAAATCAAGGGCCACTTAGATAAACGGCCTCCCTTTGACGAGCCTCCCCTGACCTATCGGTATGCCTTTGAGCAGCGCGTGCCGCTACCTGTACTATCACAAGACAAACCCGGGGAGAAAGGCCTGGGAGGAGGACCCAAACCCTCACCCCCAGCACCCATGTCTAGTCCCAGGGTTGTGTCCACTCCTCCAGCAAGCTCAGCCCTTGGAAAAGATGACCGAGGAGAGAAGAAAGTCGAATCTAAGAATGAAGGAGTGAAACCAACCATGGAGACAACAGGACCCCCTCCTCCTCCAAATTCCACTGCCTATTACCCTTCCTTCCCTTACAGTTCCCTTCCGTACGACCCTTACAGGCCCCCCATAGTCCCTTCGATGACCCTTCCCGCTGGCTACCCTCCCCCTCACTACCTTCCTTCAGCTATGGTGCCTAGATACCCCCTTAACTCCCCCGTCAGCAATGCACCAGAGGATCTCTCCCGAGGTGGATCAAGTGGCTCCATGATCCACTCCCACCTCTATTCCAACCACAAAATACACGAGCTACATGAGAGAGCGAGGAAGTCTCCCTTGTCTTCTGGCGCCTTGGGGATGACGCCGCCAGGCCTCCTCAGCACCCCACAGAAAGTAGCGTCTCCTATGAATAGCGGCAAAGAGGGATCTCCGCTAGGGCCAGTCGTAACTTCCGCTTCAGTATCCGTGCCCTCGTCGTCCTCGTCCTTAACACACGGAGAGAGGGGACCTGTGGGAGGAGGGGTAGAGGGAAGGTCACCCCCAACAGCTCGCCCCCCCACACACCACCTGCATGAAGGCTTCTCTCCCTACTCTCTGCTCCCCCCACAGTACCACTATGCAGGTAAGCTTCAGAGTAGGGTGTACATCTTAGGTCTTGTAGAGCTTCATTCTGAATTCTTTTCTGAACTATATGATCTTGTATTCCAGCAGTCTTTTAGTGTAGTTTCTTTGCATGGCTTAAGATGAAAGTGACAGTTTTAGAATTTTAGCAACAGTAAGTGTTCTATTTGGAAAAAACTGAGATTTGATGACAAAATGGCAGGAATATTAGAATATAAAAGGTATGATGTAGTGCATACATTGAATTGAATATGAACCTAATCTAGCTTTGTTGAAGTCTGTATTGTAATGAGTGAAAAGAAATTATGTGTGTGAAAATGATCCATTTTAAAGTGGAAAATTTTATTTTATGTATTTTATTTTTATTACATGAACTTATATTTCAACAGCACTGGGGGCGAGCCAGACGGCGGCAACAGCTCCACCGGCCAAGTGAGGTGCTGGAACAGTAACAACAATGGATGACGTGACCGCTGGCGTGTCTGTTCTGGGAGGAAAATATAATCTGTGACCCGTTTGTTCCCAGTGAAACCTGTGGATGTGGCTGGATCAGGCAGGATGACAGAGTGACACACTGACACAAGTCTTGGTGTGTTGTGAGGAGATTGCTGTCATCTAGAATGTCCAGATTTCCCAAAGCATTCCATTGGATTGGAATATTAAAAAATGTTGAGTTGGGAAGGTATTGTGGTACTGTCCATGGGAAGCAAAAAGGAAAACCTTTGGAAGTACAAAGACAAAGTGATGGTGTGTGAACAGAAAGTGTTGGTGGAATTCTGATAATCAGGACTTATTGGCATTGATTTTGTCAGAATGTTTATTGGAAGATATTTTGTTTGTGAAGTCTTATTTTGCATTCACAAAATTTCTTATTAATTTGTGCATCAAAGCTCAACCAAATAATTAGGCATGAAAAAAATCATTTTTATTGACTTTGAATTTTCAAATGCTGTGGAGTTATGGAAGAGTGATGAGTGCAGTGACTGGAAGAAAAGTGCTTATATGAGAGACATGAAATTCCAGAAGTGAATCTGAAAATTAGCAGGAGCCATAAGGTGGTGTGGTTATGCCTCATGTGATAATAAACATAGAGAAGAGGAGCATGAAACTTGGGCACTGTTGAACTGGCAATGTGCTTGTGATTTCATGAAAATGTGTTGATTACCTTATTTTTATAGATGATTGGTAAAATAAAATTGGTGTCTTTCATTACGGAAGTAATTGGACTTCATTGGAGTGTGGTGACTGGTGGGTTAACTACGAATGTGTTTTATGCTGAAGTAATCACACCAGTAGTTTCTGTGAGAAATATAAGTGATGTGCTGTTATGCTCAGGAAGGTTAGGGGAGGCAGTGGTGGCATGCTTGTCATGCACCACTGTCTCACTCAAGGACAATAACGACAAAAGATTAAAAAAAGATAAATAAAATGTGGATACCTGAAAGTGTCATCTCTGATATTCCTAAAAAGAGGAATAGTGTATGTAGTAAGTTGGTATATGATGCCTTGTACTTGTAGCATGATCCCAAACATCATGTGTTCAACATCTCTACAAGCATGCATACAGGAGGCCTCCATACTCCTGGTATTGATTACTGTAGCGTTTGGAAGACCATATCCTGTCAGTGCTAGAACAGAAGATGAGATGGAAGTAATGGAGTACTGTGGTGAAGCTAAGTATCCTAGAGCAGTGATGGTGAGTTATGTGGTGTATGTGTTTGTATGTGCGTGTGTATGTAATGAAATTGAGAGTGAATGTAAGCATCTTCATTGTCATCATCACCATTGTCATATGTATATGTGTTCATGATATGACTGCAGTGGTATGAAGTCCATATTACTATACTTTTGTTGTCCTGACCAGTCTGTGATAGGTCAGCAAACTCAGGTGTGTATGAGTGGCTGTTCACTCACCTGGACACTTGTTTGGAAGTCACAGGTGGACACACACAAACCTCCTCTTATGTCTGTGTGGCTGAACTGCTGAACTGTATAGGAAACAGAAAGTGCCGACTGAATGTTCAGAAATCACAAAAGTGGTAACGTTACAACAGATAAGAGAGACAGTTTAGGAAATGGTTACAACATTGTCATTCCAGTTACAGTTATCATTCCAAGAGTTTTGTATTCTCCCCCCGCCCTCAGTCCTTCATATGTTAACATTCTTGAAACATATTAAACTGTTATGTAAAATATCCCAACCTCTGGATTAGGCCTCCTATTTTTGAAAACCTGATTTTTGTAGTAAGGCAAGACAATATGTGTGATTTAGCTTATTCTCTACTGCAAAAAAAAGTCTAGTCAATACATCAGTTGATTTGTCTGATAATAATGTACTGTATTTAACATTCATTTTATGTACAACTAAGGGAAAATTTAAGCATCACCAGAGCCACCCATCCATAGGGTTTGTGCAAAGAGGCTTTACTTGACAGACATTCACACCCGCTGAAGGAGGTGGTGTGAATCAGACGCCAGGATTCACACAACTTGTCTTTGCCTCACACTCAAGGCCTTCCTACAACAGCCAGTCTTGAGGTTCGTTATCAATTGGAATTCTTTATTCTCTTATATAAGTTAATCCAAGAAATTTATAGTCATATTTTCATAAAAGTCATTAGCAAATTAAAAGTTCTAAGGTTCTTAAGGTCTGAGTAGAATGTGGGCATGATCTAGATTCAATCTGAAGTGGAGGTATAAAAAACAAATTGAAGGATGCTTCTTTTTAAGTATGCTTATTTTAGCCTGGAGAGTTCAATCTTATTTATAGCTATTTTATGAAAGAAGTGTTTATCCAGGGTTCAGAACTATTTTGTATGATGGGTATTTTTAAATAGAAGACTTAAATATTCAAGTTAGAGCTGTCAGTGTTGTGTTGATACCAAGGAGACTTCAGTGTTGGATATGTTGAGTCTGGCTGTGTGAGCCAATTTTTTAAAAAATTATTTCAAAATATAAGAACATTTAAAAGTGGTTTATATTTTCACCCAATTATATTCAAAATGTGGTTCTATGAGTATTTTTGAAGACAACCTTTAAGAAACAGATGGAATGCAATAATTTGTTGGAGTATTGGTAGTGAGTACTTACTGTACTACACAACATAACATACCAATGTGTCACTATACTATATGTGTATGGCTGTACCCTACTGATAACCATAGAACAGTTGAGTGATGGGTTACTGCTTTAAGCCCTTCATAGCAAAAGATGAAGATCCATAAACTTGCAAATGCGGCATTTACTAGAACATCCGAAGGAAGGGGGAATTTCTGTCAAATTCCTCTTGACATTTCAAAGAACAGGACATTGTAGTCATGACTAGAAGTCCAGAAAAAAATCACTGTGGTGGTCCTTATTCTGATAGATGTCATTTAATGGGTTTTCTACCACAACTCAGTGAATTATAGAATCTAAGGTGGAGGGAAAGCATTAAACTTAAAGGAATGCCGGTAATAATCGACTTATAATCTAGATTGCATTACATGTTCTGCTTCTTGCAAGAGACATTGTCAATCATTATGTGGCTTAGAAAAATCCTTATGAATGCTAAGACCATTTCAGATTTAGTCTTGGAATTAAGTGCATACATTTAGTGTGGATAGCATATGGACTAAACAGTTTATTAATTTATCAAGAATCATAAAATACCATGCCTGGCATCACATTACGTACCGTGTCTCTACCACCGCGTTAAAGTAACCTATCTCTCTCTCTCTCTCTCTCTCTGTCTCTCTCTCTCTCTCTCTCTGGATTCACAAATGGTAAACAATAAAACATATGTTAGAAAGACCACATATGACTGATCACGAAATTGAAGTGAGTCAGTCCTTGGTTGAAGACAGGATATCCGCGGTCTCAGTCTTCTTGGACTGACGCCACTACACGTGTCACTCATGCATCATGTAAGAGAAGGCAGCTGTTAGGGATTGATTCTCCTGATTCAAGCTATCAACGAGTAGTGGCAACTTCACGACTCTGGGTATTGTATCCATGGAAGGTGGGACTCTGTCTAGAAAGGAGGGAAGAGTTCAAGAAGAGGGGAGGAAGAGAAGGAATATATTTGCCAGCCATGACCCAGCATACCCCGGGTTGCCGTCCAAGGATCTCCGTCCCACGACAGAGTGGTGGTGAGCTGGAGCTGTAGAGGTAAGTAAGAGTTGGTGTATTCCATCGGGCTTATTTTTGGGAATTATTACTCATTTCTGTATATTTATGAACAAAGTGAAGTAGAATATTGATAGAAATTAAAGGAAGAGTGGTATTTAATTAGCGAGAGCGGGAATCCCCACCACCCGGAAGCAAGGGGTTAAGGATCCTGAAGTATCGTTAAGAAGGGAATAAACGGAAATGATCCCATTAGGTGCCGCAACAGCTTAGACCTAGGTCATATAGCACCGCTAGGGCTAACAGGAGAACGCTACATCTCCCATCAGACAATTGTTTTGGCAAGGATTCGAACCAGAGCCGCCAACACGAGGATCTGAAGTTTAATGAGCAAAAAATTGAACTACTAAGTCTGTAACCCAACACTAAGGTAAAAGACATCATCAAGCTCTGTACTGGGAGACAACAACAACAAACTCCACCAAGCCATGTGTCAAGTGTCTGTGTCAAGAAAGGCATGATGCCAACTTCCAGCAGTGTATCTCAGAAGCAATTACCAAAGCCAGGCCGATGGGTGGCTGGGTCCTTTGACCAAGTCAAAGAGGAAAGATGTCATGCTGGCACTGTGGAAAGCTCTCATTCAACCATTACTCAACTACAGCAGCCAGCTATGGTCAGTACAGAGAGCCTTTACTCCGAAATAAGAGGTATGAAAGACTAATTATTGGCAGAGGCTATAAAGGTTGGGGCTGTATTCTTAACAGAGAAGAGATAGATACAGGGCCAAATATGTGTGGAAGGTTTTGGAGGAGCAAGTACCTGACCCCACTTCATGCTAATGAAATCCAATAACAAGTGCTCAACCTGCTCATTTGAGAGACGGGGTCTCCCTTCTACTATCTGGGGCAGAGTCAAGACCTTCCTCTCCTCCAGCCTTTCACACACTGTTCTTAGACCCTTCAATATCCTCCCTAAATATGTCAGAGACACCACAGGCTGCTCAGTGTCCAGATTTAAGAAGGAACTGGACAACTTCTTGTAAATACTGCCAGATGAGCCCCCTGTCCCAGGTTCCACTGTTTACTGCAGGGCAGCATCAAACTCTGTGCCAGATGGCTGTCCTGAGGATTGACCTAAGGACTGGCAGCAGCGGTGAACCACCACAACTGTGAAAAAAAAAAAAAAAAAAACAATATATAATACAACTAAGGAAATTAAGAAGACTATTTTAATAGGGATGTATCAAGACATCTGTCCCTGACTTTTAGCTAAATCTATTGATCTTTCATATGACTGGCAATTTAGTGGGCTTTTTATTTTCAATATTTTTGTTGCCGTTGGCCACCTTCCCCCTCTTACATAACAAAAGAAAGTAAGGTCCTAGGAGGTATAAGTAAACCTTAGGAGTCAGGACACCCAATACCATGTATTTAAGTAGATATACATGTATATATACCTTGACAAGACTCTGGAGCTCCATACACTATTAGTGAAGAGGACCCTGATGTTATTGTTCTTACAATCTCCCCTCTCAATTAATTACAAATCCATTGTAGACTGTTCAGGGCTCATATGTCTTAAGAGTTGGAGGGGTGTAAGGCTAGAGGGTGGGTAGTGTTACTGCATTAGTTTTATTTTGTGAATGCTCAAAATTCAGAGTGCTGTCCTGGATGAACATCAAAACTTCCATGGATTAAAATCTTCACAGACAAATAGTGCAGTAAGAATGCTACCTACACATGTAAGTGTGGTGTGCATGGGGTACAAGGCCTAATTCTGCAGATTGACTAAAATTTTTCATTGGATTTTGTTTGAATAAAGAGGTGATTGTTTTAGAGTTCAGTTTACCAGCAGTTGACTGGACTGACAAGGAACCTGTTTGAAGATTGTTATAGGGATACAGATCATCTTATGAACTGCTTTATAACTAGGTCTTAATAAATTTTATAATTTTTTTAGCATTTTACCTCTTAGGTAATATACATACATATTAGATTTAGCATTTACTTCTGAGTATGACATTTTTTTTTTTTTTTTTATGTAGAAGGGAGGTGGCCTAGGGCAACAAAAATAAAACAAAAAAGCCCACTGTAGGTGCCGGTCCCTGGGAAAGTTCAAAATCAGTGGCCAAAAGAAGAATGGGATAAGTGTGTTGATATTTCCCTCTTGAAAGAATTCAAGTCATAGGCAGGTGGAAATACAGAAGCAGGGAGAGAGTTCCAGAGTTTATCAGAGAAAGGGATGAAAGACTGAGAATCTGGTTAATTCTTGCATTAGAGAGGTGGACAGAATAGGGGTGAGAGGAAGAGGCAAGTCTTGTGCAGCGATGCTGTGGGAGCAGGAGAGGCACACAGTTAGTAAGATCTGAAGAGCAGTTAGCATGAAAATAGCAGTAAAAGAGAGCAAGAGAGGCAACATTGCAGCTATGAGAGAGGTTGAAGACAGTCAGTCAGAGGAGAGGTGTTGATAAGATGAAAAGCTTTTGATTCCACCTTGTTCAATAGAGCTGTATGAGTGGAGCCTCCCCAAACATGTGAAGCATTTATTACTCCATACATGGACGGATAAGGCCCTGGTATAGAGTTAGCAGTTGGGGAGGTGAGAAAAACTGGCGGAGACGGCTCAGAACACCTAACTTCATGGAAGCTGTTTTAGCTAGAGAGGAGATATGAAGTTTCCAGTTTAGATTACAAGTAAAGGATAGACTTAGAATGTTCAGTGTAGGAGAAGGGGACAGTTGAGTGTCATTGAAGAAGAAGGGATAGTTATTTAGAAGGTTGTGTCGAGTTGATAGGTGGAGGAATTGAGTTTTTGAGGTATTGAACAACACTACGTTTGCTTTGCCCCATTCAGAACTTTTAGAGAGATCAGAAGTTAGGCGTTCTGAGGCTTCCCTGCGTGAGCTGTGTACTTCCTGAAGGGTTGGTCGTCTATGGAAAGAAGTAGAAAAGTGCAAGGTGGTATCATCAGCATAGGAGTGGATAGGGCAAGAAGTTTGGTTTAGAAGATAATTGATGAATAACAGGAAGAGAGTGGGTGATAGGACAGACCCTTGAGGAACACCACTGTTAATAGATATAAGGGAAGAACAGTGACCGTCTACCACAGCAGCAATAGAACGATCAGAAAGGAAACTTGAGATGAAGTTGCAGAGAGAAGGATAGAAGCTGTAGGAGGGTATTTTGGAAGTTAGCTTATTTACTGATAACTGGCACCATTTGCTTCATCTCCTTCCACCAAATAGCCATATTAAAAAATGACTGAGCCTCTATCAGGAAGCCTGACTTGTTTTTATAACAGAAGAAAAATTAAAAATTAAAATTAATTGACCATGGAAAGCTGTCATTTGTGGCCCCACAACTGTCCCTCTGAGTGGAATTGCATGGTTGGCGGAATGGTTCTGTAGATACCATCTTAATCATTCACCATCTTCTATCGGTAACATCTTAATATCCAAGTTATAAACAAAAGGTTACTAGACTTTGAAAGTGTCAGATATCACCACACATTCAAGTGGTGTTGCAGCCATAATACCCGTGTGGCTCACAATTTCTCTATGGTTAATGGCCAAGTCACCAACCCTTCTATGTGACAAGTTTTGTGGTTGTATCTGATGTGGCTGTATGAGAAACAGCTAGTGTTTGTTGATAGCTTAATACTATACTCATTTATTCTATTTCCCTGTGGATAACAAGGATACAGGCCACATTTTTTTCCAACTGGAGAAAGACTATATGTTAAAAAAATATTATACATATACTGAGGTGGAGACAAGTTTCTTGAAGGAGTGGAGTTTTTCTGCACTATGTATAAATAGCAAGGCTTGTTGTGCAAGAATGTGTGATGGTGTGTGAGTTTTTCCCAGTCAGTCCTATACTCTGTCCACTGATCAAACTCAGGATTCTGCCAAATACCCTCAAAATCACTTTGTTTACTGCTCTCTTGGATAGGGTGATATCAAAAGCTCTTCATGTTAGCACTCTTACCCTCTGACTGACTATCTTCAGCCTATTTCTCACTGTCACATTATTGGATCTTTTGCTATCATTTATCACATTTTCATGCTAACTTCTCTTGTAAAGCTCTCATTTTGCTAAGTACATGCCTCCTTCCTCTCTCTGCCTCTCTGCACAAGACTACTTTGTTCTCCCATCCCTATTTTGTTCATTCTTTACTTTAAGAGTTAATCAGTATAATACTCCCAATCATTCATCCCTTTCTCTGGTAAACTGTGGAAACTCCCTGCCTGGTTCTGTATTTTTATCTTCCTTGGACTTGAATCTTATTCTTTTGACTAACTCTTAACTCTGTTCAGGGACTGGCATTTCAGTGGGCCTTTTTGTTTGATTGTTTCATTGCCCTTGACCAGTTTTTCCCTCTACATAGAAAATTTCTTCAAGTTTTGTGACTGGTCTTGCAAAATTTTCGTTACATTCCCATCATTCTGATTTTTCTGATGTCCTAGCCACTTAATGGATTTTATCTGTTCTCATTACACTGATGTACTAATTACCAAACCACCTTATGTAAACCGTTATAAAGCTTATGTTTCAGTGTTACTTTTCTTAACTGCAAACTTTCCTCATGTACACAGCATATATCCACATTATCTGTATCATAGCATTTTAGCCACTCTTCACTTATGATTTATGTTAATTGTTTTCTCATTTGCTAGACTTACTTTCCTATATAGTGTTTGGGTTTAGATAGACTGATATATTTTTGTGTGGTAATGTTTTGGATGTGCCTTGGTAAAACCACTTTTTTGTTAGAATTTATCAGAATGCATAGTTACATAGTAAAGATTGCTCATTATTTTTTTTATTTATTATTTTTATGTAGAAGGGAGGCAGCCTACGGCAACACAAATTAAACAAAAAAGCCCACATTAGCTGTAATAAGGTGTGGACATAAACTAAATCTAAAAAAAAAAAATTGGTATAGGAATTTTTTTTTCAAATTACAGATTAAATAATGAAAAGCAGGAGAATATTGATATTCAAAGTACACATTAATCAGTGAAGTGTATTTTTCTGTCAAGTTCTCTAATCATATTCTATTTTACAGGAACTCCATTCTTGTCCTGACCATTGGATCCTGTTCCAAAACCAGTATGGTATGTGGCCTGTATGGCAATAATCATGTTTTTATTATGCTTGGTTGGAGCAATCTGTACCTCAAGTCCTTCTGTCATTACTTCCTCTGCAGCTCTTTTATGCTCTCACATATCCATGTTTAAATTGAAGCTCAGTAGAAAGGAAATATGCTGGCAAACTGAAAAAGATTTAATGCCTTTATAGAGTGCTGGATATCCTGCCAGAAACATGAACATCCTGCAGAAGTCTATAAATTTATTCTTCTAATTGTTTTGTAGCAATGGTGGGATTTTCTACTTGCCTCCTTATACTAGCTAAAAGGTCCTATCCCTTATCCTGTGTTACTTTGTTTGTGGTGAGGGATAAAAGATCCAAAGAAGCCAAGGGGGAGGAATCTTTGTCCTGTCAAGGGATACTTCAATATTTTTAACATACGTCACAGGCCATAATAAAAAAAATACCAGACCTGGCACACATGTTCTGGCCTACCTAACCAACCGGAGGGGCTGTAAGAATATTATACGTGTCAAAGTCCTAGTTTTTGGTTTGCTGGTATGATGTATTTTCCTTGGTACATAGATTCTTGGAGTTATGCCAACCATTAAAGCTCATAAAATGTCATTGTTATATACATAATCAATATACTTTTATTCAAGAGTATGCTTAATAACTTAAGTGACATTTAGCCCAGTACATGTTATACATTATTCTGAACAGTGTTGCAGGGCTCATCAAATCACCCTGTGGACCTTATATGGCCTGGAGGCCAGAGGTTCCCCATCCCTGCCTTAGACTTACACACCATGTGATGTATTGTAACTGGATTTGTGCCAGTTTGTCAATATATTCTCCTAGTACTGGATGTTATTTTGTTATACTCAATTATTCTACCAGCCTCATTTATGTATTCCTGACATAGGAAGATTTGCATGTTGAGATGTGTGCATGATTAAACTGCATTTGGGATAAGGATAGAGACACTTGAAAAATTATTTCTCCAAGCAAGCATAATATTTTAATAAACTTACTGCAGAACTTTGTTTGTGGTAAAAATATTGGCAAAATTCTATTCCTGCAGTATGGCAACATGCAACTAACACTGGTTATGTCAAGTGGCATTATGTGAAGCAGATACAGTTCTGGTTTCCTTAGAGTTGTTCATATTTGAAATATTGAAACATTTATTAATAGCCTTGAAATATTGAAACCTTTTTTAATAGTCTGTCAGGTGTAGTTACATACTATGGAACTTTCTTCTCTCAAATGTTATTCAGGCTCCATCAGTATTTACTCCAACTCAAACATATAGTATTAGATAGGAAAAGTGTGGGGCAGTACATCCTTGATGAAGGTCTGGAGACACTCATAGTGGTCCTTGATATTACAGGGGGTTTTGATCAAGTGTGGCACACAGGCCTTCTGGCAAAGCTCCATCCCAAGGGCATCAAAAGCAGTCTCCTGATACTTCTTGAAGATTACCTCCAAGGCAGGACACTTCAAGTGGTCGTCAATGGGCAGACCTCATCTCCCTGCAATATTGGAGTGTCACTTCCACAGGGCCCAGTTCTGTGAAAAATGTACATAGACTGTGCCAGATTCCAGCAGTCAAGGCCTATGCCCACAACTGCAGAATCTCCCTCTTCCACTATCGCCAGTGCGCCGTGGTCAACATGAACTGGCAGCTGAAGGCAGCGGAGAAGGGGGGAAAGGTGTGGCAAGTCACCTTCACGCCGAACAAGACACACGCTATGGTCGTTTCACGATCCCCTGCCGCCTCACAGGCCATGGAAGGATAACTGGTTTGAGGGTGAGCAAAAACACATTAAGATCTTAGGAGTCACCATGGAGTGTGTACTGTGAGCTGCTCTACATCATGTCTGCAGCCCACCAGACCTCATGGCGGGTGTCAGCTGGCAGTCTGGACTCATGGGGCATCCTCATACTCTACAAGGCACAACTCCATCCCTCTATGGAGTATGGCACCTTGACATGGAGGTCCAGTGCCCCTATCCACACATGCTCTTTGTCTCCTGGGGGAAGAGCAGGAGGTCGCAGCAAGTATCATGTGACTGGAGTAAGGGTGAGTAGAGAGAGAGAGTGAGTAAGGGTGAGTAAAGAGAGAGAGAGTGAGTAAGGGTGAGTAAAGAGAGAGTGAGTGAGTAAGGGTGAGTAGAGAGAGAGAGTGAGTGAGTAAGGGTGAGTGGAGAGAGAGAGAGTGAGTGAGTAAGGGTGAGTGGAGAGAGAGAGAGAGAGAGAGTGAGTGAGTGAGTAAGGGTGAGTAGAGAGAGAGTGAGTGAGTGAGTAAGGGTGAGTGGAGAGAGAGAGTGAGTGAGTAAGGGTGAGTGGAGAGAGAGAGTGAGTGAGTAAGGGTGAGTGGAGAGAGAGAG
>JAHFWG010001616.1:13405-19561 GCA_020233015.1 Callinectes sapidus | reverse complement strand
TGTCACAAAGATTTCATAGGTTTGATATCTTTGGTGGGATGAAATAAATGAGTAAGATCTCTGAGTTTTGGTTATGTCTTCCCTATCTGAGGATGAAATGGAGGGGTGTGTGGAAATAATGGAATGTTATGTTAGGTTAGGTTAGACATATTCCTCTCTTGCTCTGAAACTCCTCCTGCTTAAAACTAAACCACTATAAATAAGTTTTCTAATCTTAATAATGTTAAGATTTTGTTAATCTCACATAAAAATCTGTAAAAACACCCTTCAAAGCTGCTCAATGTCAATGTTTTGTTAACTTGAAATAAAAACTGTAAAAAACACCCTTCAGTACAGATTTAACCTAAAACCAGAACATTTTGAATAAGTTTTCCTCCTGTTAGTAATATATCAATTTTGTTAACCTGACACTACAATGGTAAAAAATACCCTTCAAATCCCGTGAAACTTAAAACAAGCAATTTGAATGCAACTAAGTTTTCCTCCTGTTAATATTATAGAAATCTTGTTAACTTGAGATTAAAATGGTAAAAACACCCACCAAAACCTGTGTAACTTAAAACAAACATTTTGAATAAGTTTTTTCTTCTCTTGATGATGTAGAAATCTTGATAACTTGTTATTAGAATTGTACAGTTTTCCTCCTGACAATAATACAGAAATTTTGTGAAAATGATGTAAGAACTGGAAAAACACCTTTGAAAACGCAAGTATCTAGAAAATAAAGCATTTGAAATAAGCTTTCCTGCTGCTAATAATGTAGAAATCTTAATTTGTCATTGTAAGTATAAAAGCAACCATTAAAATTTTGGTAAGGATTCAGTTCTACACTGTGCCCTGCATCAACAGGCTTGGGGACCTTTAAGGGAATCAGGGCGTTTTTTGGAGGGTGTGGGGGTGGGGGGGGGGGCGAGGGCATATGTGAGTAACATGTGGCCTTTGAAATATTTATGGGAATTTCCCTATATGTTGGAAGAATTTCTCTAAATCTGGAGAAATTTTTCCAAATCTAGGGGAATTTACCCCAATCTAGCCTAGCCCTGAACCCACTCCACTGTTCCTCAGTATAAATGCTATTTCTTTTACAACTAGATACACCAGTCTCAAGATGGCTTTTCTTACCCTTCTCATCTGTTAGAAGTTTCCATACTGAGTATTTTGAACCCCATAGCACGGCAAATCACTTATAATGGTTAGGTTAAATTAGAATGCATTCTCATTATTCTGTGAGGACAAAACTACCTATTTTTCCTGGTAGATTTCGGTCTGCTTGAATGAATCTGCTTCTTGTTCTTGTCCCAAATCACTAGTTTCTGACGGGGGAGGGGACAAAAAACAGAGAGGAATAACAAAAACAAAAAAACAAACAAACATTCAATAGACCTAGAACAGCCAGAGAACAATAGTTCCATCTGATTATAGAGAGACTGGTGTAGTTGTAAATATAAACCGTATTAATTCACAACTCACAATTAGGAGAGGATGAAGGTCCTGCTGGCCCTGCCTGGTGGTGGTGGTGGTGGTGGTGGCTGTGGTTTTGTGTCCTGCTGATGGACAGATGGAAGGATAGAATTTATGATCGAGTAATAACAACTTTACTATCAAATTTTAGATAAGATAAGATAAGATAAGATAAGATATTTTTATTCGTCAAAATGCAATACAAAAATGTAATACAAAATGAAATTCTTTTTGGCTTAAGAGCTCCTGAGTAGCTTTATACACAATAGGGAGATCACTTGTCAAACAGTAAAGAGAACATAATCGTTAAGAAACAAACAAGGCAGCAAATAGTTTACCTTGTCCTTGCCTGTCCCACCACGGCACAGCAGACATCAAGGGGGTTCACGTGGCCAGTCACGGGGAACAGGAGGGACGGTGGAGGCGGCGCTGGGGAAAGATGGGAAGCAAATTTATAATGTTAATAAGTAAACAGTATTCACATATGTAGATAGCTGATTCTGTTACAACACGAGAAAATACGGGAAGATGCAAGAAGAAATCAGACCTGCATGTGGCAGCTCCAGTATCAAACATAAATATACCAATAGATTTCCACCAATTATCTCCAGCCTATTGACCCTGCACACACACACACACACACACACACACACACACACACACACACACACACGACGTATATACCAGAAAATGCCTCAATATACCATTAAAAATCACATTACAATGCTAGATATGAACTTACTAGTGTCTTTGGGTGGACAGCGTAGCGGAGGTGAAGGGGCCGCCAGTCATCAGGTTGACAGGGCAGCTCCTGGCCACCAGCCTCACGAGCAGCAGCTCCTCACCGTAATACTTCTCAAACCTGCAGGAAAGAGCACAAGAGATTAGATGGGGAGTTCAATGCAGGAATAATTATAGTCTAAGAAATAAGTAGAAGAAAAACCGCATGACGATGTTCCTCCTCCTCCTCCTCCTCCTCCTCCTCCTCCTCCTCCTCCTCCTCCTCCTCATCCTCATCCTCTCCTCCCAGCAACACAAAGGACCATATACAAAACCATAGCAAAACATTCCAACACTTGTTATGGAAAAACTCATGAAATACAAATGTTTCAGCAAAAAACCTTTGGAGAGCGAGAGAGAGAGAGAGAGAGAGAGAGAGAGAGAGAGAGAGAGCTCATTCAGTTCTCATTCTCATTCAGAAGATGCTACAACAAGATATCAGATCTGTATGTGAAAGGTCCTGTAGCCAACATAAGAGCATACTAAGAGATTTCTAACTATTATCTCCAATCCATTGATTCAGCACACACACACACACACACACACACACACACACACACACACACACACCAAAATTCCCGAAAAATAGCTTCACAATGCTAGTTAGGGAGAGAGCCAATATAACAGTATTACAGCATCACACACACACACACACACACACACACACACACACACACACACACACACACACACACACACACACACACACACCTCAAAATCTCCCAGAAATAGCTTCACTATGCTAGTTATGGAGAGAGCCACTATAACAGTACTACAGCATACACACACACACACACACACACACACGCACACGCACACATACACATACACACACACACACACACACACACACACACACACAACACACACACACACACACACACACACACACACACACACACACACACACACACACACACTTTAAAATCCCCGAAAAATAGCTTCACAATGCTAGTTATGGAGAGAGCCAATATAACAGTATTACAGCATCACACACACACACACACACACACACACACACACACACACACACACACACCTCAAAACACCCGAAAAAATCACTTCACTTAGCTAGTTATGGAGAGAGCCAATATAACAGTATTACAGCATCACACAAACACACACACACACACACACACACACACACACACACACACACACACACACACACACACACACACACACACACTTCAAAATCCCCCCAAAATAGCTTCACAATGCTAGTTATGGAGAGAGCCAATATAACAGTATTACAGCATCACACACACACACACACACACACACACACACACACACACACACACACACACACACACACACACACACACACACACACACACACACACACACACACACACACACACACCTCAAAATCCCCGAAAAATAGCTTCACTATGCTAGTTATGGAGAGAGCCAATATAACAGTATTTCAGCATCACACACACACACACACACACACACACACACACACACACACACACACACACACACACACACACACACACACACACACACACACACACACACACACACACACACACACACACACACTCACCTCAAAATACCCGAAAAAATCACTTAACAATGCTAGATATAGAGAGAGCCAATATAACAGTGTTACAGCATCACACACACGCGCACTAACACACACACACATACACACACACACACACACACACACACACACACACGGAAACACAGTAAACATACAGTAACTCATGCTATATATGGCATATAAGTCAGGAAGGCAAAGGGGCACGGAGGCGCCTGCCCTATGACGTCACAGCTGATGACGTCACAGCTGATGACGTCACGGCTGATGACGTCACAGGTGCTTTATATTTACGTAGCGTAAACCATTTTAAAAATGACCCCTCGATAAAACGCCTTTAGATTAACCTATTGTATCTGATCCGACGTGATAAATAGGATAACTAATTCCCAAAGTATAAACACACTCCTAACAACAGTAATTGTAAAGAAATTCCACGGGAAAAAAAACATTTTATGAAAATATGACCCTTTTTAAAACTCGTTAAATATCTATTAACTACCACCTCAGAGGAACCAAAACCCATTTCAAAACAATCGATTAATTAATTTTAAAAATTTTAAACACTTTAGAGTGAGTTAGAGGCAGAAATAAGTTGTTCACAGGGTGATAATTGAGTTTTTAATGTAAATTTGACACCGCTAAATAACACTTTTCCTCTCCACTCATTTCACTGAACTTTAGGCATAAAACATCATTGTATATGGACTACCTCTTGCAATTAATAACAACTTGATACAGCCTCAAATAAAAAAGATACAGCCTCAAATAAAAAAGTGCCTTTGGCGTTCCAAGAAATTTAGCGCCAAAATTCCCCCTTATTTACCATCCTGATAACGCCAACCACAGCGATCTCCACCCCTTACACGCACGCAAATCACTTGAAACACGCTGCAGTATTCATAGAAAGTGTTAAATTTGACTATTGATCCCAAATAAACAGTCCAGAAACGAAGACAATATCCTGATATATGAGCCGGCTGGCGGAGGCCCCGTGGTCGGGTTCGGCCCCCCCTCCTATCTCACTCCCACCTTCATTAAACTTAAACTTGACCACGAAAGCTATGTCTGAATGGCTCATATGAAAGCTTAGTACCATGGCTGCATACTGTGGCAAGATGAGCGTATAATAATTGAGAGAAAAGGCTTAAAATGACCTATGAAATAAAATTCCAAGATGGCACCCGGGCCTGAGGCGGTGACTCACCTGATGAGACGCGGCAAGAGGCAGGTGGCACAGTCAGTGGCGGTAATAACAGTCAGTCCACCGCCAGTAAATCCATCTTGCTGCTTCAGTCCGGGAATTAGATGACTTGGACACCGAATAAACTACAATACTCTTCTTGTTCTGTCATTAAAACCACTGTCACTAAAAAACACACACCGTTTTGAGCGTGGAAATCGTCTTAATATGCCACTCCAATGGTAAAACACTCATGAAATCTCGCTGGCCAGTTTATCCAAACGGTTTTGAGGTCTTCATAGGACGGTAAAAACGCTTAAAATCCAGTGTCAATTCAACTAAACCGCTTTTCAATAGGTTAAAAGTAGTCAATCCACGTATACCCTCCCCCTCCGAACACTAGGAAGACACTACTTCATTTCTTTCTCAGACACCCTCGCGGCCCCGCCCCGCCCTCATGGCTGGCCGGGAAGGAGCATATTATTTTAACACCTGCCAAAGGGTTCTTGTAGTTTTCCAGGTTTGTCTCAACACAGCTAAGAAATCGAGTAGGTTACAGGCAAAGAACATAGATGGACAATAGATAAAGAAATATACTGCCCCTTAAACGTCGAGTAAGGCGAATTAGCGGAAAAAAACCTGTAAAAATAAACGAAGAGACAAGGCCGACAGGTAGTCATGGTGACCTGCACTCGGAACAAAAAGTTCTCGTATTTTTCAATGTTTCTCTTGACATAACTAAGAAATCGAGTACTTAATATGCAGAGGATATAGAAGAAGCGTGTAAAAGTACATATATAACCCCTTAACCGTCAAAATAAAGCGATTTAGTGAAAAAAACAGACGTAGATAAACGAAGGAACAAGGCCGACCAGTAGTCATGTTCACAAGTATTAGCGCCAAAAAGTTTTCGTATTTTTCCATGTTTCTCTTGACACAGCAAAGAAATCGAGTAGGTAATATGCAAAGAACAAATATGAAGCGTGGAAAAATATATATGTAACCCCATAAACGCCAAAAATAAAGCGAATTAGCGGGAAATAGCAAAAATTAGCGAAAGAAACAAGGGCAAACAGCGAACATGTTTACCAGTACTTAGGCCAAAAAGTTGTTGTATACTTCCATGTTTCTCTTGACACAGCTAAGAAATCGAGTAGATAATATGCGAAGAACATAGATA
>JAHFWG010001616.1:5905-8405 GCA_020233015.1 Callinectes sapidus | reverse complement strand
TTAACGACCTTTATATCATGACCGCTGCTCACTGTGTTAACGACATCACTGCAGGCCAGCTGGTGGTGGGCGTGGGCGACCATGACATGAGCAGCAGCACCGACGGCACGATGGTGCAAGTTGAGGAGATCATCATTCATGAGAACTATAATACCATTACCCTTGACAATGACATCGCGCTACTGAAGCTGTCAGAACCACTGGACCTGTCCCAAATGGAGATTGGCCCTGTGTGTCTGCCCGCTGATGACTCTAACACCTATCAGGGCGAGAATGGCATAGCCACAGGCTGGGGCACACTGTCTTACCAGGGAATGCAACCAAACGTACTGCAAGAAGTCACACTGCCTATTTTGGGACAATTCTGCATGGGACAACAAATAACTGGAAATATGTTGTGTGCTG
Organism: Callinectes sapidus; assembly: GCA_020233015.1. Lineage (NCBI taxonomy): Eukaryota > Metazoa > Arthropoda > Malacostraca > Decapoda > Portunidae > Callinectes > Callinectes sapidus. Next base: position 8,000 of record JAHFWG010001616.1, on the reverse strand, counting down.
GTTATCTACTAGGTGGTAAGGACTCCTGCCAAGGTGACTCAGGAGGTCCGCTTGTTGTGGAAGGAGACTCTTCCAAGTACGAGCAGGTTGGCATCACCTCTTGGGGCTATCGCTGTGCTCGGCCTTTGAAACCCGGCGTGTACACCAGAGTGAGCAAGTACCTTACATGGATCTACGATAACACTCCTGACGCCACCTACTGCCAGTAGTGGTGCCAACACTGCTGACGCCACACACACTGCCAGTAGTGGTGCCAACACTGCTGACACTATCTTCTGTCAGTAGTGCCTCACCTTCCTTCCCTGCTGTTCTGACACGTTCAGGAGAAAGCCCTCAAGATGTAAAGAATAAAATTGCACTAAACATTTTGGTTTTACATCCTCCGTTTATTAGTGAGTAAGAGCATTACTGCACCAAGCGAACCAATGTATCATTATGACGGTCAAGTACTGCAGAGAAAGATGAAATGGCTGAGATGACACACACTTGTCAGTTATTGCAACAACTGGCGTGGTGGGTGTTCATGGCGTGCTTGACGGAGGACGCAGGACGCAGGGCATGACGTGTCCATCTTCACTCATAAAGATGTTTCCTTCCTGCTGGATGTTTACTCACATTCAATCTGTTTATGAAAAAGAGCGACACCTCTAATCCCTTTAAACTATTGCCGCCCTATTGTTTCTTTTCCTACCTTTGTAAAAGTTTCCAATCTTTCCTCAACAGGAAGATTGCCAATCACTTATCACTTAACAGTATTGTATCTAATCGCCAATTTGTAATCCATCGCTGGTGATCTTCTTACTTACTAGTAGTACTCCTCACTGAGTCTTGGTCATCTTCTTATAACTCCTTGGTGGAACACTGGCATTGCTCAGGTGCAGCCAGCCATGAGGTGGAGGGGGACTGGGAGAGAACAGCGAGAAGAGAACTGCTGCGATGGTTACTGAGAGAGAGAGAGAGAGAGAGAGAGAGAGAGAGAGAGAGAGAGAGAGAGAGAGAGAGAGAGAGAGAGAGAGAGAGAGAGAGAGAGAAACAGGAACAAGAAATAGAATAGGAAAGATTAATGTGATAAAATATAAATAAACACAAATGAATAAATACATAGATAACAAAGGAAGTAAGACAATGCAAGGAAGGACGATGCAAAGGAGGAGGGACACCCACAGATGATGCGCGCCAACCACTCAAGGGGCAGTGTGGCGTGACGCGAAACTACAGACCAAACAGTATGGCATCACGGGGTGGTCCATCACGGCTGAGAGAAGCGTGCGTTGCTGTACGGCTGTGCACACTGGTCCTGCACGAGGCAAGAAGATAAAATTGACTTGGGACGCCGTGAAAAAGAACAGCCAGAACAGAACTGACTAAGGAACATAGAGAAAAGAGAGGAGAGAGAGAGAATAGAATTGGAAATATTGGCCTGATGAAAAGTGAATGAATGAATAGATAGATAGATAACAAAAAAGAGAGGAGAGAGAATAGAATCGGAAATATTGGCCTGATGAAAAGTGAATGAAGGAATAGATATAGAGAAATGAGGTATAACAAGTGAGGGAGGAGGAGGAGGGCAAAGAGTGGAGGAACACACGGGCGATGACTGAGACACGGGCCACACCCTGACGAGGCTTATCTCACACTCTGCTGCTTTTCGTCACTATGGAAGAGCAACAGAAGTGGATAATTAATGCACTTGCAAAGACTACAAAAGGACGAAGACGAGGTGGAAGAGGACCACACACACACACACACACACACACACTACGCCACGCAAACCAGCAACTCACTGCTTCGCTCTGCTGCTTCAAAACCCTAACGAAACACACCGAGCTTTCCACTTTTCCTTAATTGAACAGCACCGTCTTCCAACCCCCTCACCTGAACAGCAGAAGCCCGCCTCACTCGCCACTCACAGAGACAACAGTAACTAAGCGTCGCTGCAATAATTGTCACACCTTCCTTCCCTATTCTGCACTGACAGGAACTTAGGGAAGGTGTCATTTGCAAACTCCCTCCCAAAACTCGAGCGTTGATTGGCTGTAGCATCTTAATTTCCCAGACGAGGCGCACTCTCACTGGTGGCCGAGTGTTATCAGTA
>JAHFWG010000161.1:108490-113490 GCA_020233015.1 Callinectes sapidus | reverse complement strand
TATTGATCAAGGAGCTTTACTGCTTCTTGTTCTGTTTTTAGTATCAAGGAACCTACAAGAAGCCATGCGCAGTCTCTTTATAAAATACATATATCTTTGTCATGTAGTATCCTTATGTATGATTAGTATGGCAATTAGTCTAACCTTATTACAAAAAAAGAGATAATGTGGCTATTTTTGCTAATCTTTTATAGACAACCGAAAATTCGAGTGCAGTAGAAAGAAAAATAATGTAAATAAAAGAATGGAAACTTTTCAACATCTTCACAAGCAACCTGATTATGGACTCTGTTCTGTTACTTACTCACCTATTCCCCTATATCCCTGTACGGCATGGCTCGTTGTTTACTTTCCGTTTGCCTCACTACCCACTCCTACCCTTAATGCCTAATGCACCGTTGAATGTTCGCAGAGCTTCAATACAGCTCTGAGAATACGAACGTGAGCCTCGAGCATCAGACGGAGAAATCCAACCGAAAACGTATAACTATATTTTTCCTTGAATATTTCGGAAAGCTAAGAATTCAACATTTTTCAATCTCTAACGGAGTTGCCGCGGGGGTTACGCTGCCAGACGAGTGTGACGGGGCGAGCGTGGGCTTAGTGCAAGTGTGGATGTGGAAACAAAGGTGTGTGAAAGTGTGGGTGGAAAGATGTGTGAGTGGAGCGTTGATATGGGTGTGTAACTAAGAAGACCATATGTGTGTGTTTCTTTGTGACTTTTTATGGTATAGTTCTCATAGTTTTCTCTTATTATTTGATGATATGTGATGTACTTAAATATTATTCTAAGACCAATGAATTTAAGTATCAGTCTATCCCTCCATCTATTCATCCATCAGGAAGTGGATATGGAAGAAATGGTTAGAAGTGGTAACATGGGTGTGGTAGGAAGGATGGTGTGTGAGTGTCGGTGTGTGAGTGTAGCAAGGGACGTGTGGCGGTGAGTGGAGTGGTGTGGACGTGGTTGATTGCCCCGTTTAATTGGGTCATCTGTTTTGCCTTACACTGCACGTACTGGCGGTGTCCTTGAGGCTGTCTGGGTTCCCTTCTCCTTGTCCAGTGCAGGCAGGTTAGTGGCGTAGTTTGGTTAGGTTAGGTTAGCTTAGTTAGGTTAGTTAGGTTAGGTTAGGTTAGATTACGTTAGGTTAAGTTAGGTTTGGATTAAAGTTTGGATTAGATTTGATTTGGTTATATTTTTAGTTTCGCTTAGATTTAGTTTGGTTAAATTAAATTATGTTTCGGTTTAGTAAGGGTTAGATTTGGTTAGGTTAAGTTTGGTTAAATTGTGTTTGTTTGTTTGTTTGTTTTTTGTAAGTAAAATAACTCTTCCTTCAAACAAAACTACATGCAACTAACTATACTTACATTCTTCATCCAAAATAAAAGAAAAAGAAAAAAAATATCCTATGATATTCATTTGGCTTTTTTTTTTACCACTATTCATTTTGCCCTTGGCCGGTTCCCCTTCTCACATAAAAAGTGTGGTAAACGTATTAATGTGCTCTTTAGAAGAAATGGATAGAAATAATAATTGATACGTGCTGGAAGACTAAGAGGAAACAAAAACTAAAACTAAAAAAAGAACAAACAAAACAAGAACGAAAAAAAAAAAAAAAAGAAATGAGAAGAAACAAAACATAAACCATTCATCCCAAAGTCAAATAGAAACGCAAGGTAAGCAGAAGAGGAAGGAAATAAGGAGGAAGGAACGTGCCAACAAGAACGTGCAAAACTTTGCCCAAATTGTAAAAGGAAGTTATGCTCGTGACAAAACTTATGCGATACACCCCACAGTTTTTATATTTACACCCTTTAACTTCCCTGAAAGAGAAAAGAGAAAAGAAAATAACAGAAACAAGTTTATATTATTATTAAATACAACAATAATGGCACGATCAATAAAATAAGTACAAATATGAAAGATGTGTCATGAATTATTGTTGTTAGATGTGTTTAGTGTAATTTCCACTCATTTAGAAAGGAAGGGAAAGGGAGGGAAGAGGGAAGGACGAGAGTGAGGGAAGAGAGTGAAGAAAAGGAAAGAAAGGAAAGGAATGTAAATTAAAGAATGAAAGGAAATAGATGATAGATGTTGGGGAAGGGTAAGAAAAGAGTTAGAGAATGAATGAAAACAGGAGAGAAGAGTGAGGGAAGAAAAAATCAAAAGGATATGGGGAGAGGAGAGTTAGGACGGGAAGGGCAGGAAAGAAAAAAGTTATGGAGGGAAAGAGAATCAAAGTAAGGAAGGGAGTTAGGGAAGAATAGGAAATGGGAGGGAAAGATTAAGAAATGAGAGGGAAAAGATATAAGAAACGTTTTGTGAAGGAAAAGAGATTGAAAAAGGATAATTAGGAAAGGGAAGAGACGAGGTCAAAAAGGAAATGCTAGCAAAAAAGTTAGGTAAAGGAGAGAAATTATGTAAAGAATAGAAGAAAAAAAGTTAAGAAAGAAAAGAGAAATCAGAGGTAAGGAAAATTTGGGGAAGAAAAGGGGAATGGAAAGGGTAATGAGGAAAAAGAAGAGACGAGGACAAGAAGGACATGATGAAGAAGAGTTAGGTAAAGTAAGGAAACTATAGAGAAAGAAAGAAAAAAGTTAGAAAAGGAACGGAAAAAAGAGGTAAAGAACATTTTGGGAAGAAAAAGGGGAATGAAAAAGGTAATAAGGAAAGGAAAAGGGAAGGAGAATGAAAGTAAATGATGGAGGAGAGTTAGATAAAGGAGGAAAACTATAAAGAATGGAAGAAAAAAGTTAGGAAATGAAAGAAATAAAGAGGTAAGGAACATTTTGGGAAGAAAAAGGAAATTAAAAAATGTAATGAGGAAAGGAAAAGGGAAGGAGAATGGAAGGAAGTAATAAAGGAGAGTTAGATAAAGGAGGAAAACTATAAAGAATGGAAGAAAGAAGTTGGGAAATAAAAGAAAAAAAGAGGTAAGGAACATTTTGGGAAGAAAAAGGAAATTAAAAAAAGTAATGAGGAAAGGAAAATGGAAGGAAGTGATAAAGGAAAGTTAGATAAGGGAGGAAAACTTTAAAGAATGGAAGTAAAAGTTAGGAAAGGAAAGGAAAAAAGAGGTAAGGAACATTTTGGGAAGAAAAAAGAAATTTAAAAAAAGTAATGAGGAAAGGAAAAGGGAAGGAAAAAAGTGATAAAAGAAAGCTAGGTAAAGGAGGAGAAGCCGTAGAGGCCCAGGTAAGCGTAAATCGTTACTTCTCAATAAATCAGCCTCACAGAATGACTGATTGGCAGATTGATTAATTAACGCACTTGTGTAATGATAGTCTATTATTAGCAAGAATGTGTTCAGTGCTTGCATCACTTAAAACATACCGGGAGATTCTGAGCGTTTATAGGAAAGGTAATATTATCTCTCTCTCTCTCTCTCTCTCTCTCTCTCTCTCTCTCTCTCTCTCTCTCTCTCTCTCTCTCTCTCTCTCTCTCTCTCTCTCTCGTACATATTCATAGCTTATTAATATTGGTCGCCCTAAATACTTAAACTTATTGAATCTATTTATAAGCACGATTTCTTTTTTGCAAATGTTGGTGTTAATAGCATCAGTATTATAATTAGTGCTGCTCTTGATGTTTACTTAATCTATTATTATTATTATTATTATTATTATTATTATTATTATTATTATTATTATTATTATTATTATTATTATTATTATTATTATTCTTATTAGTATTATTATTATTATTATTATTATTATTATTATTATTATTATTATTATTATTATTATTATTATTATCATCATCATCATCATCATCATCATTATTATTATCATCATCATATTTTTTTTATTAATATCATCCAGATTATCATCAAATCTTAATATTATTTTGTGTTTCCTTTTTGTTTAGATTTGTGATTGTTGCTGTCGTCGTCGTTGTCGTTGTCGTCGTCTTCGTTGTTGTAATTGTTGTTGTTGTTGTTGTTGTTGTTGTTGTTGTGGTTGTTGTTGTTGGTGGTTGTGGTGGTGGTGGTGGTTGTGGTGGTGGTGGTGTTGGTGGTGGTGGTGGCGGTGGTGGTGGTGGTGGTGGTGGTGTTGGTGGTTGTGGTGGTGGTGGTGTTGGTGGTGGTGGTGGCGGTGGTGGTGGTGGTGGTGGTGGTGTCATTAACTTGGATCTTTTTTATCGACGGGTACTGCATTCGCTGGTCTCCACGTCTCGTGAATCTAATGATTCTTAAATCATGTTAACAAACGATTCATTGATGTAAATCTTGCATTCTGTTAATACTCTGGGATAAGTTGCTCGATGGTCATACATTTTCTGTGAAATATCAGACACATACATGTATGTGTGTCAGATCTTGATTGATGAATGTACGCAGAGGGGGAAAAAAAAAAAAATGTACAGAACATCAACACCTCATCACACCAGAACAAACGTATTCTTGTACTCGTATTGTTCATCATTAGCACTGACAGTCATTGTTATAGCTTTGCACGAGGAACGGCTTTGTGCAGCTTCTTAGGATGCATTGAGCCAAGAATGAAAGCATTGTGTCTCGTGGTAAAGTTGTGGTCAAAGTTGAATAAAACATCTTCCTCCTCTCCATGATTTGCTTTTTACTTCAATACTGAGTATTCTCTCTTGTTCTTATGAAGATCTAACAACGATTAAGTTCTCGAAAAATCTGAGTATTCCTTGAGGAAAGACGTGAAACACATCGGAATTGAGTGTGGCTGGTTACTCAGCAATAGACTTGTGGCCAGTGAGTGTTTGGTGGCCGAGGCAAGGCTGTGCTCCTCGCGGGCAACCAAAATACATAACCGTTCCCTGTATACACAGTCGTTGACATTCGCCATCAGCAAAGCGTTTTTTGACTAATATTAAAACATGCGAAAGAGAAAAGATGACTGTATACTTGAGAAATGTACTGTATATTTTATCTTGCCGAGGGTGCCACTGCTTGTCCATCAGGCAAGGCAACCTCTGTTAATTTGGCCAGAGGGGGCGCCGGGTAACGTGGGATAGAAATGCTACTCCA
>JAHFWG010000161.1:8016-18277 GCA_020233015.1 Callinectes sapidus | reverse complement strand
GAGAGAGAGAGAGAGAGAGAGAGAGAGAGAGAGTAACAAAGAGCGTTATATGTGCTTCTGTACCACGTGTTTCGTAATTTATTTCATTAGTGTATGCAAATAAGGAAGTTTAATTATTTTTCTATCTTTTTTTCATAATGGGTGTTACTTTTTTATTTATTTATTTGTGTGTCTGTTTACTGTGGCGTGATGCATTTCAGGGTCGTGGTTTGAGGTGAGGTGTGCTGTGCGTGTCATGTCTGTTTTTTTTATAGCTCTTTGATGTTTTATTGTGGATTTTTTTATAGTATTATTTCTATTATTTGGGGTTTGTATTGAAAGAGTGATATTTGAAAGGAGTCACATGAATTTCCGTATTTATATTTTTCTGCGTCTTGGTTCGTCTTCCGTATTGCCACACCAGCCCAGTGGTCTTTCGTTCTAACACCACAGCTATCTCGAAGCATTCCACTAACTAAAGACTGTTAAAAATATACTAAAAATAGAAGGTGGTAAAAATAAATGTCCTACTGAGGTGCCAGTCCTCTCCTAAAAACTTTATAGATGATTAAAGTTATTCTTCTTTTTTTTTTCATTTTATTTTCTAGTTTCGTTATTTATTTATTTATTTTTTTTCTTTAGGTTGAAGGTGCGTTAAATTTCATGCAACAACCTGTAACTTATTTTTCTCCTTTTCTCCTCAGCGTTGCAGAACCCACAATATTTCCCACCAGCACCACCATCATATTTCCACACATCTCGCCTGATGAAGCCTTAAGTGATATTTTTGGCGCCAAAGTTACAGCCGAGTTATGCAAAAAGTTACACAAAAGTTACACTCGAGTCACCGCGCATTGCTGTCACCTTACAATCTACACGACGATGTTTTTTCACCGTCGCGTTCCTTCGTCTATCACGTGACCAACTTTTTCACGCTCGCTTTCCTTGACGTGGCATGTGGTGGGCGATCCTTCAGCCACGCAACACGCAACACTCACGGATCCTCTACCGCGTCCTGTCGTTAAGTCCTTTAGGGTGAGAACACAACACACACAACACACGACACACACACATGAACAGAGGAAGCAATTATCTCACTTAGAGTTTTCCGTAAGAGTAGCATTGGTCACCGAAGCGGAACATTTATAAAGGACATCTGACTTAACGGAAATAAATCTCAGCGAAAAATAATGCGATAGACGAGAATTGAATTAGCTGAGTGAGAAGAGGAGGAGGAGGAGGAGGAGAAAAAGGGGAAGAAAAATCTGGTACGGAGAAGGAGGAATAGTTTAGTGTGCAAGGCGGAAGGATAGAAAGAAGAGATGAAAAGAGACGGAGAAACGAATGAGGATGGAGTGGAGAAGCTGTGAACGAGAGCAAAGGTAAGAAGAAAGGAAGGAAGGAAGGAAAGAAGGAAGGAAGGAAGGAAGGATAGAGGCAGTGAAAAGGTGGATGTCGAGGGTGTGATGAAGGCGAAATAAAGCATTAACACTGTCTATTATGAAACAATCTCTTCTGCTTCACGAATCCGCCCACAAACTAATGAATTTCCTATGCCTTGAAGTGACGGTAAGAGAAACGCACACACACACACACACACACACACACACACACACACACACACACACACACACACACACAGCTCGTTCGTCAGTTCCTCAGTTCCTCCTCCTCCCCTCGCCCCTTTCTCCGTGTCGCTGTTCGGCTTGACAAACATTTGCTCTGCGTTAGGTCGGTTTGTCGGGGCCCTAATCGGAGCTCCACCCGAGGAACTAATACGAAAAACAAACCCGAGCAACACCTGGAGGCCGGAGACTCCCTCGGATCCCAACAGTGGCGATGATTCCGTATTGACAGGACACACACGGCTCAAGGAGTGGCTGGTGCAGGAGGAGGAAAAGGAGGAGGAGGGGGAAAGAAGGGAAGAAGGTTAGTTTACTCTTCTTCGACCTCTCTCATTTAATTCCCTCCTTGCTAACCTCTCTCCCTCTCCCTCTCCCTCCCTTTCCCTTCCCTACCGTCTCAGATTTCAGGGTGAATGTATTACTTAAGGAGTCGCCTCCCTCTTTCCAGTCTCCAGCCAGCACAGCCAGTTCGTGGGTCTCAGGGATTTAACTTTTCCTTAATGCAGTTTTGGTGTTAAATATTTCAACTCTATCTCTCTCTCTCCTCTCGTTATTATTTTTGCTCCTTTTCCTCCCTCCTCTCCACGCAGCGCCCCGCTCCTCACCACAACATTCCTCACCGCCAGCTTTACTTTCCCTCCTTTCCTTCAGCCTTCCCTGCGTACCCTTGACCTCCCTCCCCGCTCTTCCCAGTACCCCTCCCCCTCCCGCCCCCGTGGAAGGATAGCGGCACTCAATCCCCCGCCAATGAGGTCGTGGCTGCCTCCCCGGGTCCTCTGGGGGCGGCGGTGCCCAGGCCGGGGTTCGCTGCGTTGGTCGATGGCAGGTTCAGTTTCCGGGAAGATTTAAGACTGTCATTGACCCCCTGAGCCTCCTCGTGTATCTATGACTGGGTGGGTGTGGGAAGGCCTAACACACGGGGCACACACACACACACACACACACACACACACACACACACACACACACACACGGCTGGCGCATTACTTATCAGTTCTACCCGTCGGTTTTATCAGCCTCTCGTGTCTCAGTGAGTCTATTGTTAGGTTACGCACTTGAAGGTGGTGGTGGTGGTGGTGGTGGTGGTGAGTGTTTGTCTGCCTTGTGTGATGGCGGTGCCACTCACCAGTAGACTCTGCCAGGAGTGAGAACGTTGAAGTGGTGTCGAGCAGCGAGTAACGATGCAGCAAAGAATAATGGCGCCGCTCTTACTGTAACAGCTTTGATGGGCAGACTTTCCCGCCAGTGGGTCGCCGCGGCACGCTCCCAACACACGCACTCGTCTGTCTCTACGGTAATTCTGCCGAACGGGAATCGATTCTGCGTACACAAGTTCCCAAGAGGGATAACGTTCTCTCCAGGGAGCGGCGGTTGGTCAGGTGGTGGTGGACATCCCGCCTCAGATGGAGCAGCAGGCTTTGCAACACAACTGTTCCCATGGACATCCCAATTTCTCCAGCGTCCCTTCTGTCAATAGCGTAAATTGTTCGCCGGAATCGCGAATAAATTTGTCAGGCGAAGCAGCAAGATTTAGATGGCGCACTTCCGTCTGTGAAGCTCATCTCTCTTTGAGTCAATCTCCCAATGTTTAAGTGCGTGCAGGTGGTGGTGGTGGTGGTGGTGGTGCCTCCCTGAGTGAACCACTCTATAGGGTGGTCGTGTGGCGGCAAGGGTTTACCTGTGGTGGTACAATGGCAGTGTGCCTCCACTTCATGAAACAAGACTTTAAAAAATCGAGTACTTGGGTCCACATGAATGTAAGATCACACACACCTCTGGCTTCACTGGGGGGAGGAGCATTGCGTGTTGTCGTGGGCGCAAAATTACCAGTGTTAGGGGAGGCAGTTCGTTCTGTTTGCGTCCGTTATTTCTGGCATCATTACCACTGGGAGCAAAGCAGCGTGACGTGAGGTGCCGGCCACTCCCCACCCAGGCACCCACCACTCAAACAATGAAAGGCGGCGTCACGCGAGGCTCACCCCCACCCTCCTCAATCACCACCACACTCACACAGTCGCCCATCGACGCCCCGCTGATTACTCTATCAAAACATAAACCAACACACGCTGAAGGCATGTCAGTGGTGACAGTGGCGCAGGTGGCACGCTGCAGTGCTGCACACCAGTGCTGCTTTTGTTCGGAGTCATGAAGGCAAACAACAGCCTGAAAAACTACTTTTAAAGAACTTTCTTTCATCAAATGTCGAATATTGTATGCATACAATGTGCGAACAAGACTTTCAATACACACACACACACACACACACACACACACACACACACTCCATACAAAGAAGAACACCATGAATTACACAGGTGTGCTGGAGTAGTGGTTGTCTGGAGCAGGTCTCTTCTCCCTGTCCATTCGTGACATCACTAGAAAAATGAACTTTGCCTTATTCATCGCAACATTGATCCTCCTCCCGGCTATGGCAGCAGAGGCTTGGTGGTGGGGCGCCTCACACGGTGTGGATCGACTATGCTACGTGCACCGTTTGTCACTGACGCGTGACAGCGTGACGGGCAGCTGGAGTGGAGACGACTTGAGGAGAAGGCCGCCATGGTTTACGTTCCCAGCGTCTTAACTGTTCATTGTCCTGCTTGTTGGGGATCTTATCCGCGTGATGAGGGAGCGTAATACTATTGTGCGTTTTCTACAGTGGTGATATACTGATATTTTTATAAATGACAATAGTACCGTCATGTTCTTAGTAGTGCATGGTGACGCTGCCATTATGGTGTATCATTAACTACAGTAAACCCAAGTATTTATGTAGATACAACAATGTGGAATCAAGTAGATCATTTAACAATTGTCCTGAAAAACAAACGTCCTGAGGCTAATTTTCACTCCGGTCAATTTGTTTTGATGATTATCTGACCTGAGGACTGCGTGACCTGACTGCCATCCGCCCCTATGCCAAGTGACTGTGAACCGTCCAGGACTGTAGCAAAGGCGGCGGTGCGGTGACCTCATCGCCACAGACACACCGCCGCTCGTCCGCTGAAAACTTTGGTTATTACGACCATAACACTTCCAAAAGTTTGAACTTGACGAACTCATCCTTGCCAAGACGGTGAGGCAGAGTGAGGCGAAGGGAGTCTGGAGCGCCGGACAAAGAGTGACCGGGAGAGGCTGAGCTGCCTCCAACTCGTGAAGAGACTCAAGTATTTTGAGTCTGATTCTGAAGAAGATGAAGCAGAGAACAGATCTCTGACAGAAACTTTAATCGTATATTGCTATGAAATATACATCGGTACTTAACAGACTATACTGTTTGGTTTGTTAGAGTGAGATAGTTATCATTCTGCAAATTTATCAAAATGAAACCACTGACAAAACACCGGCAGGGGCTTCTATTCTCCACTAAATTATCTTTTATTGCACGAATTTCCGAATATTTATCATTTCATATTTGCTGCTGCCGTTTGGATGGAAGCGGTAGCACAGTGGTGAGGGAGGGTGCCGTGCCGCAGTCCTTGGCAGGCAGCTGTGGTTGTCGCGACCTGAAGCCACAATGAAGCCGTTCCTTGATTTGAAATACGTCGCCGCTACCAAAATAAGTCTACGGAATTAGAAGATAACTCAAATATTTAAAAAACTGAGTCAGACTTACATGTATTGTGTGTTCTACAGTTTTCATTTCAGTTGAAAGTGATGCCGTGGACTCCGACAGCTTCAGTACTGCGTTCCTTTCAACACAAAACTTTCGACTCGGAAACTCTGTCAATTTTGCTTTGTTTTCTTTTGAAAGGTCTGCGTCTCGAGCCAGGCGGAGCATCAGGACGATTCTAAAGAGTTTAGATTGTCTCAGGAATGTTCCAAACCACTTTATCAGAAGAGAGTAGAGAGGATTAGGTGGACGGTATTTTTTTTCTTTAGTCTGTTCACTTCAAGTTGTGCCACAAAACAAGAAGGGAAATAAAATCATTATATTGAATGATTTACAAAGGGACAAGAGAGACATGAAGGTGGAGGATTGAAGCACGGCATCAGTGGAGGGTAAACATCCAGGTTAGAATGGCGGCGGCTCTCTACTGAGTTCCTTAAAGCCGTTCTTCATTGGCCATCTTGTCAGACAGCATTAGTTCTCTGCATGAGTGAGAATACGATATGAATTGCTTGGTAAATTGCAAACTATAAAAGTTAAGAGCTGCGGCGTGAAATACAGGTAATTTCGCAAGGCAGCTCAACGTGCCAGTGAGAAGGGCTGGCAGGCCGACCCTTCCCTGTCGTCCAGCTCTGGAGAGGAAAGTGAAACTGATGGCTAGATATTTGTCGATAAGGAATTGTGATCGGCGACCTGTGTCAGGCAGACACTGGCAGACCTCCAGCACCTGTGGCGGCAACTGTTGCTGGCGCCTCCCGGTCACTGGCAGGACCGCGATGTCACTCAGACGCAGGATGGTATCTGTCCTCTGCAGAGACGGTCTGGCACCAGTGTGTGTGTGTGTGTGTGTGTGTGTGTGTGTGTGTTATTGGGGGCGGGGGCTGGGTCGGAGGGTGGTTGGCTTTGGCTTAGCCTCAGCCTTCAACCAGCCTGACAAGTCTGCCCGTCATCCCAGGGAGAGCAGCAGCAGCAGCCCAGTGTTATCTGTGGTGGCTGTGCATCTTCCACCGCTGCGAGGTTCAGAGTGGCCTGGAGTTAGTCTCCATGGTTTGCCTCGTCGCCTCGCCGCCTGGCCGGGGATGAGCTTGTCCGGCGGCGGTGACGGATGGCCTGCGGGTGTCAGCTGGCTTTACATTTATTCATTGAATCTTTATTAAACTTCTCCTTCTATCATTTTTCACTCATACAAAATGGTCGGGAGGGCAAAGAGCTGAACACATTCAGTCTAGCTGATGATGTTCCCGGGGCAGGAAGTAAAACACGACGATGGAACGAAGATTCTTGACTAAGGCAAGTATAAGGAACAAAAGCCGGCACGCTGCTCCGGAGCTAACCATTATGGGAGTGATAAATGAAGGCGGCGGCGGTGGGGGCGGCGGATGGCCTTCACTGTGCGATGATGAACCCAAGAAAAATGGGGTGTGGGGCCCGCCACGGCGCAAGACGAATGACGAACGATAGTATCGGACACCGCTGCTGTAATTGTGAGAGACGCTAATAACAAATGATGAACACAATAACAGGAAATGGAAGATTGTTCTGAAGAAAAACTGGAATAAAAATACACCACTGGCTACATCTTGAGAAAAGTTCCTTTGTATCGATAGCAACAAATGAAAACAGAAAAAAGTGCAACGCTAAACAAAAATAAAACAATCACACAAATAACAAAAACTGTCAATACTTCCAAAAATAACTGACGGATATCCTAACCCGTCATGGCGGCGCACTAAAGATTGATTCATAAACACAACGTATCGACGTCATCTAAGAAGAAATACCAAAGAAATGTCCAGCAATCTCTAGCATTTCTACGGAGTTTTGGAAGGTGAAAGTTGATCCAGTGACAAGACACACAGTTAGCAGTCAGTGTTCCCTCAGAGAGAGATGAAGGCAAGAAGGAATGCTGTGAGGGGAAGGAGGGAGTTTGCAGAAAGTCGTTCGCGTGGACAAGTTGGAGCACAGTGTTCGATGCGAGGAATACCTGAGGTTGTCTTTACCTCACTCTCGCCAACCCGACACGAGAATGGGGTGAAGTAACCACCTTTTTTGTGACACCAAAGCAAACATAACCATTTCATTTCTTTCACATTAACTCCTTCAGTACTGGGTCACATTTTTGCCATGAGTTTTGGGTATGCTTAGACGCTTTTATTGACATTAGGAAGGGTCTATGGAAACCAAAGGATTAATACCCAGAGTCTGTACTATTTCAACCACCACATGGGTTTCTGAAGCTGTAAAAAGTCGACAAATAATAAGCAGAATGAATATATAAAGCTTCTCAGTACTGAAGGTGTTAAGACTGGAATGTAAGCAAAACACAGTAGAAGTGAAGGTGAGAGGCTACTTGGCTACCTCGCTCCTGTGCCTTTTGAAGACCGAGGAAGGCACTGGGTCATGCTCGTGGTCGCAGCGGCAATCGATGGCCCTGGTGGCACTAGCATGGCACTGTATGAATAGCGTATGAAGCCGATATTGAGCATTAAACAACACTCTCTGTGAAGAACCTCGAGGGAAGGAAAGACAGGCGCTCATGATGAGAGTTGGAGTGGTGAGTGTCCGGTGTAGATTGTAGTAGTAATGGTTCCGAAATGTGTGGGTTTTCAGATAGGAGGTTTACATTAGGTGGTCTCCTTTAGTCCATAAATTCCAGTAAAAAGCCCATATTGTATACAAAAAAATAGTTCCTTATACTTCCACTCATATCAACTCATTTCTAAGATCAAGACTCACATTTCTTTATTTGACATTTTTCTAAAGTAGATTTTTTGTTACGTATTTATAAACGGGTAATTCCCTTTCCAACACTGCCCATAACCGAGTCTCAACTAATTTTGAGAGGCTATGGGTTTTCAAAGGGACGGTTTCTAAAGGCCTTACAGATTATTGGCAGGGTTCTCCCGGTGTTTGGTAGGTGAGGTCAGGCCATTAGATGACACGCTGTGGTGTTATGGGGCTGGGATATGGCAGCAGCGGTTAAATGAAGGAAGATCAAACACTGTACTGCTACTGGGATGGCAAGGGCAGGCTTAGGTTAGATTGAGGGACATCACACAGCCACCTATTATTAATGTGTGCTGGGAGGGGTTAGGTGGAGCCATTGAAACGAGGTAGACTCTCTCTCTCTCTCTCTCTCTCTCTCTCTGTGTCGTGGCAGGATCACAGGTAGTAAGGGCGAACAAAGCAGTGTGTTCACCAAGCCGGGCCTCTCATCCTCTCACAATGGCCCACTCAACCACCGCAACGCTAATAAACGATCCACACCTTCACCTATACTGACTCCTCCTCCTCCTCCTCCTCCTCCTCCTCCTCCTCTTCCCCTCCTCTTCCTTCTGACAAATCCCCCGGCTCAGACTATATTGCACCACGTATCTTGAAAAAACTAAATTTTAAATCCGTCAATCTCTTTCATTGCTTTTCACGAATCACTTCACTGCTTTAAGGTTGCCACGGATTGGAAGTTAGTTAACGTTACCCACACACATAAGAAAGGGAGACAAATCGTTTAAAATCAGATGAATTTAAACATTATTTCTTTGGTAGAATTCATTATGTTTTGGAATACTCTTTCTCTCTCCCACCGCATGTTGTCGCTAATAATAATACAATAGGAACCTTTGCATGAACCTCTCAAATAACGTACTTTGCGCTTGTATATGTATTTTTACATTTACTGTACCAGATTGTAAGCCACCACTCCAAGTTGAGACATGAAAGACGAGAAGAAAATAAAATCTATACAACCTTGCCAACTTTATACAACTTTTCTCCTTTTCTTTTTTTTTATATCGGTTATTTGCCTTCTACTCCCCCCTCCCCCCCTCTCCCCTCTCTCTCCCTCTAATCACATTCCTTCCTCCTCCTCCTCCTCTTCTTCTATTTCTCAATGTCCTCCTAGACACACTAACCTCCCCTGCTTCCTAACCCCTACCTATTATTAATTTGGGTAAGGGGAGGAGGAGGGAGAGGGGAGAGGAAAGGGAAGAGGGCAGAATAACGCAGTAAAGGGGAAGAATGGGAGAAGAAAGGGGAGGACAAATTTTCTAGTTACAAAAAAGGGAAAGAGAGGAAGAGAAACAAGTGTATGAATGGAGAAAGGGAAGAGAAAGGAAGGATAAAGAAAGGGGGAAAGAAGGAGGAAAAGGCAAAGGAGGGAAGGGAAGTAAGGACATAAATGAAGGAAGACGAAGAAAGGAAATGGAAAGGCAATGAAGGAAAAAAAAATGGAAGAAAAAGAGAAGGAAGAGAACTAAAGGAGGAAAAAAGAAAAAAAGGGGATAAAGAGAAAGAAAAAGAAATGGGAGAGGAAGAGATGGAAAAGAGGAATAAAATAAAAAGGAAAAAAAAGAAGAGTAAAGTGAAGAGTTAAAGGAGGAATGGGAATGAGGGAGGATGCAATATGAAGAAACAAAGAGGAAAAACGGAAGGGAAGAAAAAAAAGGAATGGGAAAGAAGTGAAGGAAAAAGAGAAAGAAATGAACAAAAAGGAAGGGAACGAATGAGAAAAGACGAGGTGGACCCACAAGACAACGTGACTAAACTTCTGATATATCGACTGAAGAGAGTATTTTCCGTTCTCTCTCTCTCTCTCTCTCTCTCTCTCTCTCTCTCTCTCTCTCTCTCTCTCTCCCCACACACACTCAGTTTATATCTGCTTCTATTTTTACTACAAAGCAATGAGTTATAAATACCCACACACATTCCGCACACACACACACACACACACACACACACACACACACACACACACACACACACACACACACACACACACAAAAGAAAGAAGATTAATTTGAAAACTCATATCCATTCACAAAATTTGCACGTGCGCGAAGGCAGATTAACACACACACACACACACACACACACACACACACACACACACACACACACACACACACAAATGAAAATCGCCAGAAGGAGATAAGGTTAAGCAAATCTCGAAATGAAATGAGAGAGAGAGAGAGAGAGAGAGAGAGAGAGAGAGAGAGAGAGAGAGAGAGAGAGAGAGAGAGAGAGAGAGAGAGAGAGAGAGAGAGAGAGA
>JAHFWG010000215.1:30711-44415 GCA_020233015.1 Callinectes sapidus | reverse complement strand
AGAGAGAGAGAGAGAGAGAGAGAGAGAGAGAGAGAGAGAGAGAGAGAGAGGATAATGAAAGGTAGAGAGGATGCAAAAAGAGACTAAGGGCAAATATTCCTCAGAGGAGGCGCCTCTCTGAACCTTATTCTTTATGCATAGGCGTGTCGTGCCAGATGGAAGCCCCGAGACACGCGACGACCGCCACCTCTCCCCGGCGGGCCACCAGCATCGCGGCCGCCGTGCCCGCCCCTCACTTCACCACCGCCGGCGCCTCAACACCTCGCCTGCGGCACAACAAGAACCGAAGCAAATTTTTACATCCTTCCTGACGCCTCTTGTTAACAACGCTCTCTAATACGCCAAACAAGAACCAGCAGCGCCTCGCTCTACCCTGTCAGGAGTCCAGATCCTCCGTCAGTCTTCCGTCATGAGAGTGCAGATGAAAAGAACACAGGTACTGGTCTGCCTGTAAGGCCAATATCACGCACACACACACACACACACACACACACACACACACACACACACACACACACACACAGGCACGCCCCTCCCTTCAGCTATGGACTGGACGATTCTCAATGCGTCATGTTGCTGCGTCACCAGCTTGAAGGTTCCCTACGAATCTAATCTTGCAACAAAGGCACGAGTGGAAGCAGCAAACACACCTGAAGGAACACACCTTCACGACACTGATCCAAGGAAAATAACAGTCAGCTGCCTATAAAATCAGTGTTTATTAATGAAGAACGTTAAATACACTCATAGATTTAATGAGAGAAATCCATAAAAGAAATAAGAATAACACAGTTTTCCTTCGCTCCTTACTAATCACAGACCTGTAGATATCCTCAAACAACACGCTGGTGTACAGAGAAAAACTGTCCCCACCACTGTCCGTGACTTGTCAAGCTAACTCGGGACTCAGCCCTTACTCCTCATGGCTTGGTCAAGATTCAGATGTCGTCGTCGCCTTCAGTTACTCACAGCCTCGAGAGGGGAAGTGAATTCATATGAGGGTTGGTTGTCATGGAGTGTCCGTGGGTGTGGCCGTGGATGTCGCGGCGGCGTGGCGGGGCACACATCTCTTACCAAGTCCACCCATACCATGGCGCTGCAGGCGTGGGGTCCCACGGTCACTGCCTTGTCGAAGATGAGATTCTCACTGACACCATGGAGGTCGTCGCTGCGCGCTCTCACGCCGGCACGCTGCAGGAGGCTGAGAGGTTGTTCAAAGGCGGCGGCCTTCAGGAAGCTAACCTGCGGGGGGATGTGGTGGCGGGTGAAGCCGCTCAGCACTCCTTCCTTCAGCATGTAGTCTACAACGAGGCGGACGTGACGGGCGTCCACACTCTCCCCGGAGAGGGAGTACACCTGGCTGATCTCCTGCACCAGGTACTGCCGGGCATGCAGTAGTCCGCCTTGCTGGATCTCCAGTAGGGCATCCTCTGCCTGGCCATTGAGGAGCTCAGTGAGGCGTGGAATGGCGTCTCCGTCTGAGGCCACGGCGGCGCGGTGACAAGCATTCAGTGTCATCTGCATGAGAGGTTCAGCCAGGGCCTGGGCGGCCAAGGCACCAACGCACTCCCCAGCAGCTGGCCGGCTCTCCTGGTACATCTGTGTCATGGTCTTCAGCAGGGCAGAGAACTGATGTTTGGTGAAGGCTGCCCTACGGATGTTGAATGTGTTCACGTGCTGCCTCACGTACTTCTTCAGCAGGTCCAGTGGGTCACTCAATAGCCGCTGATTCGAGCTCCGCCCTGCCTCCCTTGCCGCCCTGTCCAGTTCGCTGCTCACGTCCACTTTGGGTAACGTGTCGCCAATGGCACAGGCGGGAGGCGAACCTGGCAACTCATCCCTCAGAACCTTCTCGACTGAATCTTCCACCAAAGTGAAAAACTTGCTGCGACCTTTCACCACGTCAATGATGGAGGGTGGCGGGCCAGAAGCGGGGACAGTGGCCAGCACGTGAGCCATCAGGTGCGGCAAGCTAAAGGGCACAGAAATCTCGACGTGGCTGTCCTTTGTCTCCTTCAAACACTGCTGGTCAGCCAATAGAGATTGCAACTCCTCAGTCAGCAGCAGCTGTTCTTGAATGGCCAGACTTTGATCCCCAATGAGTCCTTGGTAGAAGTTAACCAGATGGTTAGATAGTAGATCTGTTTGCAGCTTAACAGCGACACAGCAGTCTGGCAGCAGACCATCATCACCGTACAGCAGCTGCACAATCTCGTCTTTGGCATCCCTAACCGTGCCGTCGTGCCGCACCGTCAGGTCTTCCATCATCTTGCCCAGCTTGCGCTGCAAGTAGCCGCTCTCCCCAGTGGCGCAATGCTTCTTGTACGAGGAGCTACGCGCCACCATGCCACTGAGCGCGTCAGCCGCGATGGAGCCCACGCCAAACAACGGTTGGTCCACGAAGCCCTCCGCCTGCGGCCGAGTGTCGTCCCTGCTGAAGAAAGGCAGCACGCGGCGGCCGTCCAGGTGTCTAGCTGGGAGCTGATCGTTTTCATTGTGCTGGCCCACCGCCAGACACACCTGCGCAAGCTTCTGGGGCCTCTTCTTGGAGCCCGCCTTGAGCATGGCCGCTGCACTGCTGTCCTTCGTCAGCTGCGGCACAAGCCTATTCGCTTGGTTTGCCAACAACTGCCGCAGCTTGGCGTTTCTCTTCCGGGGACATGTGATGCTCTGTGCGCGGCTCAAGACGTCCTGAAGTTCATGCCGCATCGCGTCCAGCGTGTCGGAGGGGCAGGACCAATCCTCGGGCAGGAAGGAAAACCCATTGCCGCCCACCTCGTCCACAAAGCTCTCGGCGATGCCCTGCAGGCTCTTCACTGTGGCCAGGATGACATCGTGACTGAGGAACATCTTGCAACACTCGAGAATCTTGTCTTGACCGCTTTTATCAAACACTCCTGAGAGCATGTGGCCGTGACGCACCACCAAGGTGTCCAGCTGCATGCCCACGCATACCTGGTCCACGGTGAGGGTCGCTGGCAAGGCGAGGGACAGAAGTTGTAACCCTGTCCATAGGCGACGCGGCTTTAGCAGCGCAGGAGGTGGCAAGTGGCTGCTGTTGGGCGCCAGGGCCATGAACTCCTCTAGAGTGAAGAAAGTGTCTCTCAAACTGGCCGTGTACGCGCCGCGTAAGGCGTCTTGCTTGATTTTCAGCGACACTTTCCCATTTTTAAAGAAGACTGCGTTGTGGCTGACGTCCAGCATGCGGCTCGAGTGGCTCTCCACGCCTGGCACGAACAGGTTCATCTCGTCGCCATCACAGTCTGCGGCATAGTTGTCCGTGATGGATATGTTGAGACTGATGGTGCGAGAGTCCATGACACGCACTGCGTGGGTTTCCATGTTAGTTTTGGCGAGGGTTGGCTGGCGGTTCACCACCACTTGGTCACCGTCCATCAGGTGGCGCTGCACCACGTCCCCAGCCTGCAGACGAAAAGAACACCAGCTGAGATCACCGCGCTTGGCCATCCTGTCCCTGAGCGTGTTTACGTCGTAGCGACACTCCTC
This sequence comes from Callinectes sapidus, assembly GCA_020233015.1. Taxonomy (NCBI): domain Eukaryota; kingdom Metazoa; phylum Arthropoda; class Malacostraca; order Decapoda; family Portunidae; genus Callinectes; species Callinectes sapidus. The sequence goes on along the minus strand of JAHFWG010000215.1, from coordinate 40,908 downwards.
ACGGATCACAGATACCACGCAGGGATATTCGGGGAAGCGATGGAGCATCTCTTCACACTCTCTGAGGTTACTCTGGTGCACGTGTACGTATTGAAACAGCTTGGCGGCGATGGTACGGGGTACGCCCACCACGCCCAGGGGGAGGGAGTTGTCGCCCGTGAACACTGCTCGAGCACACTGGTTGATTCTCTTACCCAGCAAGTGCTGACGCACCACGCCCTGCTTGCCAGAAATCCTTGACATCTGCTCCTGCACAATGGTGGCCACGGCAGCGGTGAGGGCGAGAAGCTGCTTCCTGGCCCGCTGTTGCAGCGCAGAGACCTTCGCCGCCACCTCATGCACCTGCTGCTTCGTGAGGAGGAATCTTTCCTCTCTCCTGACTCCTCCATCAACATACTCCATTTTCTCTTTGGTGTTGTCCCCCTCCTTGCATGTTGCTTTTTGACGCGTCACTTTCTGGTCTTCGCACTCTGCTGAGTCAGTCTTATCGTCGTCATCTGAGGGCAGCAGCCACTCAGAGGCTCTTGGTGAGTTGAAAAATGTAACAGCCTTGCTTGTCTTTGAATCCTCCACACTCGCACCATCATCCAAGTTGTGCTGGTCAGAGATCTTTGCGCCTTCCATTCCACCAGAAGCAACATTTATGTCTACAAGAGCGCCTGCTGTGACGTTCACGCATTTAGGAAGACCGTCAAGGATGGACACCTCATATTTGCACGGAACAACAGAGGAAAAATTTGCCTTTTCACAAGTAGAGTTCCCCTCCTGGTCATCGCATTCCTCGGTAGCTTCGGCTGCTCCTCGTTCTTCCTCTAGAATGGCTGCAGGAGCGTCAAGGGGCTGCCCGGGGGAGACGAGAGCGTCTATGAGATTGTTGATTAACATGTGCACACCACTCCGCACCACCTCATTTTGGTCAGCCATAAACTTCTCGATCTGCCGAGTGGTGACATCCAGCTGGTTCCTGAGCGTTACCACGTTGTTGTAGAGGACGGTGAGGCGGCTGGGGGCGAGGCGATCCTCCACCATGGTGCCTGCCCTGAACGAGGCGGGACACACACGTAGGTACCTGATAAACACCTCATCAGAGGGGTCTCTCATTCCCAGGAACTGCCACGTCTGTTTTGTTACTCCAGCGAAGATCGCTCTGATGGTTGATGCCGACAGCTCCACCGCCCTCTGTTCCTTCCCGATCAACACCACCTCCACCGTCTTCACGCCTTCCCGAGCCACCACGCGGTACTTTGGCTGCTTTTTGGTACACAGACGCGGATTGAACTTCTTCACGGGTTCAGAGGAGTGGCCATGCAGCTGCTGCCACATCTTGGTGAGCCTGGGCTGCCGCCGCTGTGCTGCCAAGTACTTCCGCATTCTGTTGAGATTCCGCTGGCAAAGCACAGCAGGGCCCAAGCAGTGGTAGCACAGCTTGCGTAGTGTCTGAACGCAGCGCGTCATGAAGGCTGGCTGAAAGACATACTGGCGAAGGTCAATGTAGCCGCTGTGGCCTAGACAGTCAGGATTGTCGCAGGTGAAACACCTGGTGGCTGAGTCCACCTGCATGTTCCCAAGGTGCGGGTCCGTGACGGAGCCGCACTCGCCGCGCAAACCAGCTACAGTGACCTCCATCAGGCTGCTACTCACAATATCTTGTGGCTTGACTGCAGTGAGCTTCACAGCGCTCGGGTCCTCCACAGGCAGTGCCCAGATGGATACTGTGCGCGGGATGCGACTGCAAGGATAACTAGTGGCAGGACCAGAGTGAGTACAGAGTTCTTCGTCATCGCTGCACGTCTGACTGCCGTGTATCAACTTTTCTTCTTTAGTTTCAAAATCACTCTCATCGGCTAACCTGATTTCCTCATCGCTCACCTCCTGTGATGGCGTGACGTCCTGCTGACCCGACACGCCTGATGGTACTGCGGTGACGGTGGGCACCTGCTTGCCCATGGCTGAGGACACCTCCGTACCACTGTAGCGCGGCCATGGTTCTTTAGGGTCTAGAATACACTTATACTTGCTCTCTGGCCGCATTTCAAACAGCTTCTCCACGTCTTGCATTTCATCTTGACTCTCCTCCTCTCCCTCTTCCTCACTTCCTGGTCTCTCCCTCCTAGAAGATTCCTCAAAGTCTTCTTCGCCGCGTCCCTCCAGACATGGTCTCTTACTGTGTTTCTTATTTTTCTTACACCTCTCGCTGTCCTGGCCACGCCTCCTTCCCATATTTGCTCGTGAAGGAGAAGGACGTGGTTTCTTTCTTCTGCTTTTCCTTTCCTTTACAGTAACTCCTTGTTGTTCCTCTCCGTCTTCGTGTGACATGTTATTCTGACTTTCTGCAGCATTCCCTTCAGGAGGAGAGGAAAGGTTCATTTCATGTGTTTTCTCTTCCTCCTCATCTCCATACGTATTCACTGTGATGTTCCCTTGATTCCTCCCTGCAATGCCTCTGTGTCTTCTTCTCAGTCTTACTCCGTCCATTTGTTTTTATTGGATTTTCTTATAAATTCTTCGTTTTCCGTCCCTCGTGTTCCCTCCAAGCGCCTTCTGCGGGTCTTGCCGCTCTCCTTGTTCCTGCAGATGTTGTTGCTAGATCCCCACTTCTATCGTACTTGTGGTGGGGGTGGTAGTTGTGATAGTAGTGGTATTTTAATGCTGGTAGTAGTGGTAGAGGTGGTATAAGTGTTTGTTGGTGATAATTTTTGTTGTTGTTCTTGTTATTGATGATTATGGTGGTACTAGCAGTGTTGTTGGTGCTGCCTTCGTTGTTGTTGTTGTTGTTGTTGTTGTTGTTGTTGTTGTTGTTGTTGTTGTTGTAGCTGCAGTCACAATCCCAGCTTCAGCCAGGCAATGTTGGGTGGTGTCTGTCACTCACAAACACGCCAAGTATCAACTCGCTGTGTGAATGGTGCCACAGGTCCCTCCAGCACCGAGAGAAGAGAGAAACACTGTCCGAACACCGCCGATGCTCCAGGGAAAATGAACTCTCGCTGATAATATGTGAAGTTAACGCAGCCGCTACACCAAACACTTCTCCTTTGTCTTTCCAATGCTTTTTTTTGTCTATTTTTTTCTTTTCTTTGGTAGTAATAACAATAACAGGAAGAAAAAAAACAAGAGAGATATCAGTAACTACTATCCTACTCCTACTCCTACTACTACTACTACTACTACTACTACTACTAACAAAATTTAAATGAAAAAACAGTACAAAAAAAAAAAATCTTCACTAGAAAAAAAAAAAAACCGTAATTTATAACAACTACACTACGACATCTTAACTACACTACACCCATTTTAACCTTACTACTACTACTACTACTACTACTACTACTACTACTACTACTACTACTGTTACTACTACTACTACTACTACTACTACTACTTCTACTACTACTACTACTGCTACTACTACTACTACCTAACACGGTAAACGGTAATGATAGCAGAAGTAAAAATGACACATAAAAAAAAAAAGAAATAGGAAAAAAAAACGACACATCTCAACTACACTGCCTGGCCAAATTATGTATGTATGTATGTATGTATGTATGTATGTATGTATGTATGCATGTATGTATGTATGTATGTATGCATGCATGTGTATGTATGTATGTATGTATGTATGTATGTATGTATGTATGTAAGAACGAAAAGGGAAAATAGTAATAGCATAACAAAAGAAGATACGAAGAAAAAAAAACGAGACAAAATGAAAACAAATTAAGAAAAAAGAAAATAAAAAATGAGAGTGCATCCTTACAACCTCTTCCTTTGCTTCCAGATACACACACACGCACACACACACACACACACACACACACACACACACACACACACACACACACACACACACACACACACACACACATACACACACACACAGTAAAACCTAAATATCTAAAACCAGTAACATATTCACTACCTCATCCGTGTACAGGTGACAGACACACACACACACACACACACACACACACACACACACAGATAGATAATGTATTGACCACACCTCGTGATTTTTACAATATTCTAATGGCAACACAGCATTCTATAGTTCATTATTACATCAGTTATTTCTTGTAGTGTGTGTGTGTGTATACATAGCTAATTACAAGCTTAAAGGGAGATATAATACACCAAGTCTCATTAAAAGAACAATAGGAAATAGTCTCGTTCCCACCAATCAAAATAAATAAATAAATAAAATAAAAATAAATAAATAAATGAATAAAAGAAGTAAAAGCAAAAACAGACCATAAGTAAACTCTGGTAAACTCTGGAACTCCCAACCTGCTTCTGTATTTCCAGCTTCCCCATGACTTGACTTTATTTAAGAGGAGGGAGGTTTCAAGACATTTGTCCCTGACTTAAGGCTATCTCTTCGGAGCTTTAAAGGGGGGACTGGCAAAATAGTGTGCTGTTTTTATTTTCATCATTTTTTGTTATCCTTAGCTAGCTTCCCCCTTCCTACATCAAAAAAGGTAAATAAATAGATTGCACATTAAGACAAAAAACATATTAAACGAGAAAAATATAACCCGTACTAAAAAAATTTAAAAAAAAAACACGTAAGACCATACTTAAACACACACACACACACACACACACACACACACACACACACACGCACACGACAGGCAGGTACAGGAGGGCACAGGTGACGTCAGTGCTTCGCCAACACCGCCGCGTGGGCAGAAAGGGCGGTGTGTGTGAGTAGGACACTGGCTCACCTCCCCCAATGCAATACTTCGTGCGGGACTCGCCGATCAGGGGGTGGGGGGAGTGGTGGTATGTATGTATGTATGTATGTATGTATGTATGTATGTATGTAAGAAGGGTTGGGTTGGCTTTGTTCTCTCGCCAGGGCTATTCCTCAAAGGCCACAGAGATGATTAGTCGGGTTTTTACTGATAACGAAGGAGCATTGTTAACCCCTTCAGTACCGGAACGTGATTTTATGTTCATTATCATTCTCATTATTTGGCAATTTTAGACAGCTTCAGAAACTCACGTGGGGGATTAAAATAGTACAAAATTAATCTTCTGGCCTCCTTAGACCCTTCCTAGTGTCCACAAAATCGTTTAATCAAAAATGTGTCCCAGTATTAAAGGGTTAAGCCACGGCTACGATCTCGAATATTCTAAAATGCTTTCTTTCTTTTCAGATCGCAAAGTTGATTAATTGTGCTCCAATGGATGTTAAGCACTGGACATCTGCCTTGCGCTATTTCCTGTTGCCTATAATATATATTTTTCAAGAGAGGGAAGTTTCAGAACACCTCTAGTACTTTTATTTACAATCTTAGAGGATAATTTTAGCTCTTTCTAGTTATCATCCCAGTGTGGCTTTTATGTAATTGTTCATCTATTTTTGTGTCATTGACCAGAAGCTTTCCTATACAATGGAAGAAAATTAATAAAACATCTCTCAAAACACCAGTAAGTTCTATCAGAGTCTATTAATTCTTTCACTGTGATATGAGACAATGAACAACATCAATAGCAACGCATGAGATCTTTATTAGCATCTCCGAGAAAGGAATCCACGAGAAAGAGTATATTTTGCAATTTCTACCCATTTTAAAGATTTTAGATAATTATGGAACAAGTGGAGATGTCGTAGAATAGCCAGTTATAAAGGAAAGATGGAGCAAATAACAGTAAAAGGGTTAAATTTATACGAGTTTTCAAGGTGTTTTTACAGTTTCAGAGCCAAAACTGACGAGATTCCTATATTATTTACTGGAGAAACACTCTTGAAAACCCCATAAATCATCTCTGTGTCCCTGGAAAATAATCCTAGTGAAAGAAAAAAACGTTTCTGAATACGGATCTATAAGTTTTCCTTCTTATTTCTCCTATCCCACTCTCTTTAAAAGGCAAGACGACAAGATGATTCTAAGTTAGCGGTGGAGGAGGAAGGGGAGGCCAGAGGTGAGGCACATGCGAGGCACGGCAAAAAGAACTGTGCATTCCTATACCGTCACTAACACACCACCAATTCATCGCTATTAGTCACAGTATGCCAGGATGATAAATGTCTGCAAATATCGCTCTGCCGTTTAACCTGTGTAGATTGGCTGGGTAGGGAGAGCCACAGTCCAGGGCCAGTATTAACACAGATCCTTTAATATATACAGTACCTTTTACTTACACGAATTTCTGGTCTTATAATCCATCTAAACCTTCCAAAATTAGTATAGTACTTTAGCCATTATCTCATCAGCAATAAATTTGAAACTGCTGATTATATAATGGCTAAAATACACCACTTTTGATCAACATAGATTTTAAGGACATGAAATTCGTCTGAGTATACACACTTAAGAATCTCAGTTTATAAGGACCCTGCATGGCCACTCAGCAGACAGGTTAACGAGTCATAAGGCGTTGACCAAAGTAAGGAGACATCGCTACCTCCCTCACCCAGATTAAAGAGAAAGGATATAATGCACAGGTAGCGGTCAAGAGCCATAACCCATGCCCACACTGACGCCCACGCCCTCTCTCAAGCTTGTCAGGTCGCCCACAACACAGGCAGCCGCGGTGATGTCATGCTAGGTGTACAAAAAAGGCAAACTAGCTGTATTTTTTTTCTTTGTTTCCTTTTATTTAACACCTCAAGTACTGGGACATGTTTTTATATTCGTTCTGCTTATTATTTGCTGATTCTATACAGGTTCAGAAAGTCATGTGGGGATTTAAATAGTATAGACTTTGGCCGTTAATTTTCTGACCTCCATAGACCCTTTCTAATGTCAATAAAATCTTCTAATCACAGCCAAAACTCGTGATAAAAATGTGTCATAGTACAGAATGGGTTAAAACTTTTCTTCATTACCTCATAAGACCATAATGAAAATACCTAACAAAATACGCTTTTCGCCCTGAAAAGCGTATTTTGTTAGGCATTTTCATTGTGATCTTCTGATGGTGTAAAAACATCACTTAACCAATTCAATACCACGACGCATTTTCATATTTATTGTGCTTATTATATGACGATTTTATACAGCTTCAGAAACTCATGTGGAGATTAAAATACTGAAGACTTTGAGTGTTGATCTTCTGGCCTCCATATACCCTTCTTAATGTCAATAAAATCATCTAATCACATGTAGTAAAAATGCGTCCCAGTACTGAGGAGGTTAATTAGACAATAAAGAACACCTATAACCTTCGATTAAAATTACACTAAACACCAAACAACTGATGACTCAAGCAGGATGAAGCAGTGTGTCTCAATGAATTACACAAAGCAATAAACGTACAGTAATAATAATCAGAAACCGAGTGACCTTCTTTCCTATGACTGCCTATCTTGTTTACCCTCAATATCAATCTGACCTACTGACACATTCTTCCCGGAACGTGGCAATTAACATACTCTTAGCAAAGCAGAGAACTTACGATTGCGGGAAGAGGCAACACACTGTGGGAGGGACAGCACGAGGTTACTGAACTTCATTGTATAACTCACAGAAGATTAATGGACAGAGTCTATACTATTTCAGTCCTCACACGAGTTATTGAAGCTGTATAGAATCACCAAATAATAAGGAAAATCAATATAAACACGCATCCCAATACTGAAAGGGTTTAATAAGAACAAAAGAAAACACCATACCAGACGGAAACAACGTGACCTAAATATTCAGTTCATATCATCACTTGACGAAAAGATATAGAAGATTTTGTTGTATAAAGGATTCAATTACATCCTCACCATTTGAAGAAAAATTGTAAATGACATCTATAAGTAAAGGATTAAATTTTGCGCTTTTTTTTTTAAGCTTTTCTTATCACTTGATGTAGAAATCGTGTATAAGAGAGTGGATTTTGTTGTATAAAGGATTAAATTATGTCATCATCACTTAAAGAAATATTGTAAATGAAGTCTATAAGTAAAGAACTAAATTTTGCACTTTTAACCTTCTTATCACTTGAAGACAGGATGCAGATGTCATGTATAAGAGACATGATGTTGTAGTATAAAGGATTCAATTACATCCTCACTCACCACTTAATCAAAGAAAGGATGTACGTGATAATTATAAACAAAGGACTACATTCTATAGCTACTTAGTTCTTGTCGATACAGGATACGATAAGATAAACCATCAATTCCTTTATTTTAGAGGGAAGTTTCGAGATATTTGTTCAAAACTTTCGGCTAATTTTCTGGTTCTTTAAGAGGACTGGCAAATTAATGGGCGGTTTTATTTTCATTGTTTGTGTTGCCCTTGGCCAGCTTCCCCCTCTTAGTTAAAAAAAAAAGCCTCAAACTGCAACGAGCCTCAAATGACAGGCTGGACGAGAGCTGCCAGTCACCTGCTGCGTTGAGGTCATTGACGTCACGCCCCAGCTGGCCGCCACACACCACAACACCGCCATTGTCTCTCCCTGCCCAGTGAGCGCCGCGGACTGGTGGTGCAAACAGTGGCACTCCTCACACTGGCCCGCCACTGTGTTGTTGTCCTTCTTTCCTTGCACTCTTCACTGCTGGTGCCTGTGTTGCTAGCTCTATATTTATTTATTTTTAAATTTTTTTGTGCTGATCTCACTGAAGCCACTAACATTTTTGTCTCAATTATTATCATCATGTATTATTATATTGATTTGGTTTACAACTAGTATGGTACAAGAGTCATAATGCAACCGTATCTTTGAAGCAGTTAATCGGCCTTCATTGCTACGCCATATTAAACATACTATATGCAAACTTCAATGCAACTCCATAAAGAGCAGTAACTCAATGGACGTATAGCTGTGAATTTTTATGTGTGTTGAACTTGTATCAACCTATAAGGCCAATAAAAATATCAATATCAGTATCTCGTAACCACACTATATCATAATTATTATTTATGTAAGAGGGGGAAGCTGGCCAAGGACAACAAAACAATGAAAATAAAGAGTCCACTAATTTGCCAGTTCCCTTGAAGAACAAAAGAATTAGCTGAAAGTCAGGGACAAATGTCTTGAAACCTTCCTCTTAAATAAAGTCAAGTCATAGGAAGTTGTAAATATAGAAGCTGGTTGGGAGTTCCAGAGTTTACCACAGAAGTAAAGTAAATTGGATGAATAAACTCATGTGTGAATGGATGACTGAAAAATATAATAACAATGATGATAACACTGCTGCTATAATGCAAACTAGTACTATTACTGACAAAAAAAAAAAAAAAAAAAAAAAAAAAAAATCATATATAAAATAGAACATATCCAGATACAGAAATGTAATGATATTCCTCTCCTGAAGCAGTTGAGGTCACAGGAAGAAAGAAAATGTTTAAATCATAGAGTTCCATAGTCAACCAGTGATAGAGATGAAAGTGACGATACTGGCTCACTCTTGCATTACTGAGGTAGAAAAAATAGGACAGTAAATAGTAATAAGGCTTTTTATTTTATTTTAAGAAAGGTGAAACACTGAAGACAATTATAATGGTAACCAGAAAGCACAGAACCGCCTCATTTCTTCAACACTTTCCCTAACCCCTTCAGTACTGGGACACATTTTCTACCTGGAGTTTTTGGGTGTGATTAGACGATTTTATTGACATTGGGAAGGGTCTACGGAGGTCAGAAGATTAATGGTTGTAGTCTGTCCTATTTTAATCCTCACACAAGTTCCTGACGCTGTATAGAACCACCAAATAATAAGAAAAACAAACATAAAAACGCATCCCAATACTGAAGGGTTTATTAAGAACACACACACACACACAAAAAAAAAAAACAAGAAAAAAAAGAAAAAGAGAAACACAAAGGAAGCTGCAAAGAACCAGTAGAAGAGGAAGAGGAAGAGGAAGAGGAAGAGAAAGAGACAGCTGAAGTAACGCCAATTGTGCGGAAACAGGAAACAGTGAGATGAGTACAACTACCTGGAGGTGAAGGGACAGAATGAAGGAAAGAAACGATACCTGATACCTCCTTCAACCCCTTCAGTACTGGGACATACTTTTACCACGAGTTTTGGGGTGTGATTAGACGGTTTTATTGACATTAGGAAGGGTCTATGGAGGTCAGAAGATTAATGGCCTGAGTCTGAAGTATTGTATTCCCCACATGAGTTTCTGAAGCTTTATAGAATCGCCATATAATAAGAAAAATTAATATAAAAATGCGTACTGAAGGGGTTAACTAAAATGTACGCAAACAAGAGATAAGTAAAGTAGTAAAAAATAAGAAAAAATGGAG
>JAHFWG010000757.1:10978-26646 GCA_020233015.1 Callinectes sapidus | reverse complement strand
CACCACAGCAGCAGCAGCAGCAGCAGCACACTGGCCCCAGCAGAGGTGTCACAGCGCGATGGCCGCCCGCCGCCGCTGCCGCACCCGCACAGCAGATGTCCACCCCTTCACCCGCACAGAGGAGAACCAGTGAGTGTGTGTGCGCGTTTGTGTGTGTGTTTGTGTGTGTGTGTGTGTGTGTGTGTGTGTTTGTAATTTCTAGTTCGTGTATTTTTTTCTTCTTTTTCCATTTTTTTAATACTTTTTTGTTGTGTTTTTCTTAGTTTTGTTTTTTATTTTCTAAAATTTCTGCTCTTTTTTAGTTTTGTGTATTTATTTTCTTCTTTTTTCTTCTTTTTTATATTTTTGTTGTCTTTTTAATTTTGTTTTTTTATTTTCAAGATTTTTCTGCCGATTTTTTTATTTTTTATTCTTTTTTTGTCATTTTTTTTTAATATTACTTCTATTTTTCTGTTTTTTATACCAATTATTATATTTCTAATCACATTTCACATTTTACTTCAGATTCTCACTCATTTTTCCACTTTTTTCCCCACTATTGAATTTTTAGCATAATTTTTTTTGTTTTCCTTGTAGCTGCCGCCGCCGCCGCCACCGCCCACCACACCCCAGTACAGGACATGATACCTGCGCAGTCCACCCCCCCCGGCCCACCCTCCAAGCAGCCACCCCCTGAGTCACCCCCCCAGACTACACACCCGGTAAGGCCTGTGTGCGTTTGTGTGTGTGCGTGTGCGTGTGTGTGTGCGTTTATATTTGGTATTGATTTGATTTTGCTTTGTTGATTTGTAGTTAAATATCAAAATTTCACGTTTCCTGTTTTTCTTATGTATTTTTCTATTTATTTATTTGATTTATTGTGTATTTTGTGTGTGTGTGTGTGTGTTTGTTGGTGATTGTTTTCTTTCACTGTAGGACTTTTATTGGAATTTGTTTATTGATCTGCATTTATATTCATTAATTTAACGTGTTTCTTATTTATTTGCATGATATCTTACTGTGTTTCCTTTAATTATCTATCAAATTTATGTATCTTTGTTTTGCTATTTTGTTTTGCTTGTTTAGTTTATAATAGTCTGTTTTTTATTTAACTTCAATTATTTTTGTTGATTTTTTGATTAATTTAGTGTGTGATTAAAAACTGATTGATTTTAGAGTTTTGATTTCAAGTGTGTTCTAATAATCCATCTTACCAGAGAGAGAGAGAGAGAGAGAGAGAGAGAGCGAGTCATTACCCCATTCCTATCATTCCTTCAAATTCCCTCAAAAAAACAGGAAACAGGAGGAGGAGGAGGAGGATATGTACGCAACCTGATGAAGGAGGGTCTTCCACTGCGACCCAAGGAGGAGGAGGTGGGGGAGGAGGAGGAGAAGGAAGAGGAAGACCAGTGGGGGGAGGAGGAGTCCACCACCACTACCACATCACCACCACCACCACATATTCCACCTTCCAGTCTATTCTCAGCCCAACCCTATGCTCCACCCACACACGGCCACTCCACCACACATATCAATCCACACTCCACCTACACACAGTTCCAGAATAATAAGAACCTGAACATGAAGGAGGGAAGTGGAAGTTACGAGATACCCACTCCACCTACGTCTTCCACCTCCTCCTCCTCCTCCGCCTACTCCGTCCCTCCTCCACAGTCCCAGGTGGAGGAGAAACGCTTCCTTCCACCTGGACAGCCACATTTTGGTCCTGAGAATGGAAGTTTAACCGTATGTGTTTTTTTGTGTTTGTGTTTGTTTTGTTTTTGTTTTTAATATTTTTTTGTCTTGTTCATTGTTTGTTTTTCTTTGTTTTTTGTTATTTTTTTTGTTTTTTCTTTTTAGTTTGTATCAATTATCATGTTTTTTTTAAGTTTCTTTTGTTGTTTATTATTATTTAAGTTCATTTCTATTTATTTATTTAAACTCTTTTATTTTTTATTATTTTCTGTTATTTGTGTTTATTATATTATCACTTAAGTTCATTTTAATCTGTTTATTTTAACTCCTTCATTTCTTTTTTATTATTTTCTGTTAATTTGTGTCTCTTTTTATTATTTAAGTTCATTTTTATCCATTTATTTCAACTTTTTGTATTATTTTCAGTTAATTTGTGTTTCTTTTTATTATTTAAGTTCATTTTTATCCATTTATTTCAACTCATTTGTTCTTTTATTCTTTGTTATCATTTATTCCTTATTATTTTCACCCACCACCACCACCACCACCACCACCACTAACCCCCCCCACCCCCACAGAACGGCCACCAATCAGAGTTGAGGAACGGCATAGCATCACCCACCAGGCAGAACGGATCCACCTACCACCACCACCACCACCACCAGACCACCACCACCACCACCACAGCCGCCACCACCGCCACCACCACTGCGATGGGGGGGGAGGTGTCCATCATTAACCAGAACCCTGTTATTGATGAGACGGCTGGAATGGTGTATGAAGTTGATGTAAGTTGATTTATTTATTTTTTATTTTGGGGGGGTTGTGTTTTTTGGGGGTGTTTTTTGGGGTATTTTTTTGTTTTTTGGGGTTTATAGATGTTTGTTTTTGTTTTTTGTTCTTTGATATTATTTTTTCGCTATTTGTTTTTTTTTTTGGTTTATGGGAGTTGTTTTTTTTTTGTTTTTTATTCCTTGATTTTGTTTGGTTTGATGTATTTTTTCCATTTTCTTCATTTTTAGTGGAGCTTTATTATGTTTTTTTTTGTCTTCATTTATTTTATTTTATTTTTTCTTGTTTTTGTTTTTATTCAGTTAAATTTTTATATTCAATGGTTCCTTTTTTGGGGCATAAAGTTTTGTTTTTTAGTTTTTATCATCCTTTTTGTATTGTATTTATTTATTTATTTGTGTGTAGTTGTATTAATGTGTGTGTTTATATATTTTTTGTATTATAATTAAACTACATATATAAATTTTTCTCTCTCTCTCTCTCTCTCTCTCTCTCTCTCTCTCTCTCTCTCTCTCTCTCTCTCTCTCTCTCCTGCAGGGTGTGGAGTACCAGATTCTTCCTGAACACGGGTTGTGTGCGCGTGCCCTGTATGACTACCAAGCAGGTATGTGTGTGTGTGCGTATGTGTGCATCTACATGTGCGTGTGTATATCTATGCGTGCGTATATGCATCTACGTGTGTGTGTGTGTGTGTGTGTGTGTACATCCATGTGTGTGTATGTGCATCTATGTGTGCGTGTCTTTTTTCCTTCCTAACCTAACCAAACCTACCTTAATTTAACCTAATTTAACTTAATTTAACCTAACCTAACCTAACCTAACTTAATTTAACCTAACCTAATCAAACCTAACGTAACCTAACCTAATCCAACCTAATTTAACTTAATTTAAGGTAACGTAACCTAACCTAACCTAATCAAACCTAACCTAACCTACCCTAATTTAATTTAACATAACATAACCTAATCCAACCTAACCTAATCAAACCTAACCTAACCAAACCTAACCTAACAAGTCCTCTCCTCCCCCTCACAGCCGACGACACCGAAATCACCTTTGACCCCTCGGAGATCATCACCAACATAGACCGCATTGACGAGGGGTGGTGGCAGGGTGTGGGTCCAGACGGCATGTATGGCCTCTTTCCCGCCAACTATGTGGAGCTGATCAATGAGGGAAGAGGAGGAGGAGGAGGAGGAGGAGGAGGAGGAGGGGGTGTGTGAGGGAAGGATATGTGGTAAAGGTGGTGGGATGATGATGATGATAGTGGAAGTAAGTGGATTAGTTTTGTTTGTTTAGATTGGATGTGAGAGAGAGAGAGAGAGAGAGAGAGATTGATACTGTACTTTTATTATTGTTTTTTTTGCTTTCTTTGCTGATTCTGGGTAATGAACTGGTTGGATTAATGATTACTGTTACTATTAGTCTTCGTATTATTGCTATTATTATTATTATTTTTGTTATATGGAAGTGATAAGGTAAGCCATTATTTGTGAAGTGATTTGGTGTTATTTGTTACTTTATTATCTGTGTTTCATCAGTTTTTTGTTTCATTTATTTACTTTGATTTTTACTGCCCAGTTTATTGCATCATTACTGTCATCATTATTATTATTATTATTATTATTGTTACCATAGAGAGAACAGATACATGAAGCTTTGTAGTAACATTTCACACACACACACACACACACACACACACACACACAAAAACCATTACAATTAACAAATCAAAAACAAAACTCAACACTTCTTTATTTCAACCTCCATTGCATCTCCTCACAGCAGAGAGAGAGAGAGAGAGAATGTAGTAATGTTTGGCAGTGTTAAAGATAATTGAGATTCCTTGATAACCACTCTTGAAAACTTACAAGGAAATGGGAGGCATATTAGATTAGATAAAGAATAGGGTATGACTTCTGTGTGTGTGTGTGTGTGTGTGTGTGTGTCGTTGTACTTAAACATTCGCTCAGTAAGGTGAAGTGCATTGTGGGTGTGGTAGAGATAAGATATATGTGGAATTGGCTTATTAGAGAGAAGGTGTGGTGGAGGTGGTGGTGGTGGTGGTGTTGATGATGCAATAGAAGTAGAGAGAGATGAGGTAATTTTGATAAAGAAAGGAAGGAGAGGAAATTTAGACTTTTTTTCCTTTTTTTTTCTTTCTTACATGTTTCTTTCTTATCTTTCCTAATGTCTTTCTTGGTGTTTTTCTTTTCGTCTTTACCTATCCGTCTTTTTTCCTACTTTTTCCCTTTATTTTTCACTTTTTCACACCAATTTTTCTTATTTTTAACTATTCCCTTTTTCTCATTAACTTTTTTACCTGTTCCATTTTCTTTTCTTAATTTATTTGTCTCTAAGTGATTGACGCAAACTTTCACTCCAAACCTTATATATAGCGGCCATTAATTAACGAGTGCTCAGGTGTACAAAGGTAGTGGACAGGTGTGATTCTGACCTTACTAACCTTACCTTAGTCTTAACGAGTAATAATAATAACAATAATAATAATAATGTGTGCGTAACTATTTTTTTTCTTCATTTTTTGTCGTTTTTTATTTTTTGGGGTCATTTTAGTTTGTTTTTTCTTTCGTTTTTACTTGTGTTGTTTTGTGTTTTGATTGTTTAGTTATGTTTTTCTGTAGTTTTTATTTATTATTCTA
The DNA here is from genome assembly GCA_020233015.1 of Callinectes sapidus. NCBI lineage: Eukaryota > Metazoa > Arthropoda > Malacostraca > Decapoda > Portunidae > Callinectes > Callinectes sapidus. The sequence continues at coordinate 21,517 of JAHFWG010000757.1, read as the reverse complement.
CTTCTAATGATAATTCTGATTTTTTTTCATTATTCTATTTATTTATGGTCATTTTTTCCAGTTTTTTCTTTAATCTTTACCTTTTTTTATTTTACTTCTAATAATTCAGTGACTTCCTTCCTTTGTATTAACTTATTATAATTTTTTCCTTATATTTTTCCTTGTTTACTCGTTTAATTTACTTCTAATAATAATAGTGATTTTTTTCCCTTCCTATTTACTTACCATCATTTTTTTCTGGTAATTCTATTATTTACATCTCTAAGGATGGTTAGTCAGTAAGTCCTATTATTGTAGCGACTTAACACACTATTTTCACCCTTAAGAGTCATTTAGGGCTTAGGGGGAAGGCTTGCATTGCTCATTATTGCATTTAACTAATCTGGTATGTGTGTGTGTGTGTGTGTGTGTGTGTGTGTGTGTGTGTGTGTGTGTGTGTGTGTGTGTGTGGGTGTTTGTTTTCTTTCCCCACACATTGTTAGTATGGTTGGGTTTAAGTTATTGCAGTTTTTTTCTTTTTTTTTGTTTGTTTTTCTTTGTTTTTATTTTTTATTTATTTTATGGTTTTTCATTTCTTTCTCTATTCATTTTTTGGTGGTCAAGGTTTTTTTAAGTTATATTTTTGATCTTTCTTTATTGTCTATCTTTTTAGTAAGTGTATATTAGTTTTTTATTCAATTTGTTATTTTGTGTATGATTTGTACTAAGATTCTTCAAAGTTACTATTATTTTATTCAGTTTTTCTAGTTATATAAGTTTTTTTCATGTTTTTAGTATTATTTTTGATTATTTTTACTCTTTTCTTTATTTTTCTCATTAACTTTACATCACAGTTATTATTTACCTTATATTTTGTCTTGATTTAATGTTGATCTACCATATATATCAATTAATCCGCATTCTATTCACTATCCAACACTTGCAACACAAAAGGGACAATACTGGAGAATTAATTAATATCACCGTCATTATTATATACACTGTTTATTTCATCCTCTAATTATCTCAGTCTGGGTGGTGCTTTTGTACGTTTGTTCGTTCGTTCGTTTGTTTGTTTGTATCGCTTGACCTGCCTCTTCTTCGTTTGGCTTATTTTTGCTGTTCCCGTTCATTTTCTACGTTTGTAACATTTTTTTCCCTCTCTTTCATATTCACAAGTGTCATTTTGTGCATGTATTTGTTAGTTAACCTTGATTGGCATTTTAATTACTGAATGTATGTGTCTGTGTGTGTGTATGTGTGTGTGTGTGCGTGTTTGTGTACGTACATGTTCCTATTGTTATGGTGTGTGTGTATGTGTGTGTGCGTATGTGTGTTTCGTTTTTCAAGATAAACAATTGGCATTTTTTTACATCTATAGGTCTACTTGTGTCATTTTGTTTAGGCCTTTGTTGATTGGTAATGATTCACTGAGTTATTATTATTATTATTACTATTGATTTGTTTACTGTCAGGTCTGAGCTGTGAGGAGAGAGAGAGAGAGAGAGAGATGGAATATAAAAAAGAAAGAGAAAATGAACCTATTTGAATCATAAGAGCAGTTAATTTCTTTTGATACAATTCACAATGAACGTTATTTACCCTTTAGAACTATTAACGTTTCTTCTTTGTATCATCTGGTGTTCCAAAATGCATAGTACATTGAGTATCATTGAGCATTTCCTTATAGATGAACACATATTTTTTGCAATTAACATCATTCACCCTTCATTTCTCTACAGCATCACCCAATGTGTCTAAATGTTTGGTACGCTGATATAGATTACCGTTATTTACTTTACCTCATCTAAATAGTCATGGAATATGGAGTGTCATAGCATTTTCTTCCACATTGAGAGAATTACAGCTTTTATTTCTCGTTGATTTATTTGTTTATTTTTACTTTCCGGTATTTAAAAGTGCAGGGAAGTTATCAGGGTTAAGATTTAAGGATGTTAAGATTTGATTGGCATTGATGGATAGAAAGTTGATTGGTCCCTTAATATTTGATTGGCACTGAGGTGGTGTGGTGTTGGTTAGGCAGTGTTGTGGTGTGTGTGTCTGTCTGTCTCTCAATCTCAGGCTGGCCTCTGTGGGGGGTGAAAATGAGGTGTGTGTCATTTGATAGTTGATTTGTTGATTATTTTTTTGTATAAGGGGTAGAAACAGGCCAAGGGCAATAATAACTAATAACAAAAACCCCCACTAATTTGCCAGTCCCCATGTAGGATTGAAAGAATTAGCTCAAAAGATAGGGATAAGTGTCTTGAAGCCTCCCTCCTAAATATTGAAGTGATAGGAAGGGAGTTACTGAGTGTGCCAGAGAAGGGAATGAATATTGAGAGCACTGGTCAACTCTTGCATTAGAGAGTTGGACAGAGTAGCGGTGAAGGATTGAGAGAGCACTGGTTAACTCTTGCATTAGAGAGTTGGACAGAGTAGCGGTGAGAGGAAGCAGAAAGCATTGTTTAGTTTGATGGGAAGGATAGAAAATGGAGTAATATTGCAGTGTTCTCCCCCAAAAACAATATATAGATAGAAATTTCATTAAAACACGTTACTTTTTAGTTTATAATCGTTATCTACCATTACCAGGATAGAAAATAGAGTAATATTGCAGTGTTCTCCCAAAAAAACAATAGATAGATAGAAATTTCATTAAAACACCATTTCTTAGTTTATAATCATTATCAACCATTACCAACTAAACAACCACTGCGGAGATTGGCAATGTGAGGTCATTTGAGGTCAGCCTGGGTCGGGGGGGTCACAGACATTGTTTTACCAGTGACCTGCTGTATTAATTAGTGTCTGTCGAGTGAGGAGGAGTGTGTGGAGGTGTTAGTTTCGTCATAATTTACTGAAGTCGTGTGTGTGTGCGTGTGTGTGTGTATAGGGGAGAATTAGGTTTAGTTAATCCTTACACTTTCTCTGGTAATGTGCCTGTTGTTATACTTGTTAATTAGTACAGAAGTTACCTATTAAGAGTATGTGTGTGTGTGTGTGTGTGTGTGTGTGTGTACAAGTCCAGGAAAAATCAGAATTAATATAGAAATGACTCAAAATCAATAGAGCAGATAATGAATTGGGAAAAAAAAAAGAATGGGGAAATATACTCCATTTTTCCTTATAGTAATGGTGAGGAATAATTTCTGTCTTACTTTCTCAACTTAAAAAAAAAAAAAAGCATCATATTTTTCAAGTTTGTAGATAAAGATGATGTATTTTCTTTCATGTTAATGCAGAATAGGTACAATTTTCTGCTGTTAATTAGTGATGTATAGATGAAAGAAGGGTTAATATTACCAAAGAAAGAGATAAGTGTCTTTAACCAACATTGCACTTTAAAAACAAGACATAAGATACTGTAGTTCTTTTGACGTTAAGAAAAAAAAAAAAAAGTAGAGAAAAAAGAAAATATGAAATGCTGAAGAATATGCTGAAAATTTTAATAGAGGAAAAAACTGAAAGAAAAGAATAAAAATGATAATAGAATGTTGAGAGAAAGAGAGAGAGAGAGAGAGAGAGAGACTTATCATACTACACACCATAATATCAATAACAAAAAAAACTTCCTTAATTAAACGTATTCCTTATATAGAGTTAATGTGTTCATGTAACTTAAGTGTAACCTCTCACCTCACCTAACCTGACCTGACCTCACCTAACCTGAAACTCTTATCTCAGGATGAATTAGAAGTTTTAAAGAGGTATTGTATTTGTTAAGGTCCATTTTGAGGAGAGGTAGAATTGATTATTGGTTGTTATTTGATGTGGTCTGTAGTTGTCATTGTTGTTGTTGTTGTTGCAGTTTTTCCTCGTTCTGTCTTGTCTGTGTGTTTGATAATTGATGGTTTTATTGGATTTTGTAAGCTGATGGTTTTTTTTTCTTTTTTTTTCATGTGGTAGGAATTAGTTTTGCTTTTTTGTTGATTTATTTGTTTTTTTGTTTGTTGTTTCTTTTTGAGGTGCAGTTTTCTTTCCTTTTTCTTTTATTGTTTTTTCATTTTATTTGCTCAGTTTTTTTGTCTTTTGTCTTTTTTGAGATGCTGGTTTCTTCTTTTTCTTTTTATTTAGAGGCAAAATTTTGAATGTTACCTATTAATTTAAAGAGACAAATATCAAATGTTTCCTTATCATACATATTTTTGTCTTCATTTTCAACAGAAGAATAATAATAATTGTCATCTTTATTTTAATCATTACAATAACAGTCTGTAATAATAGTGCACTGAGTAACAAGGGAAGCATAGTAATAACACCCCTATTAACAGGCATAATGGGGGTCAAAATACATACCTTGCAGCTTGGGCCTTGTAGTGAAGAAAATGCTTGACTTCAAATATACTGAACCTGCTTAAGCCTGAAAATTGTCGAACGGGTAAATTAAATGTTCCATAAAGATGTTAGGAGAAAATGTCTTGAAAAAGGTTTAGATATTGCATGTGTGTGTGTGTGTGTGTGTGTGTGTGTGTGTGTGTGTGTGTGTGTGTTAAGAGTTGAGAAACAAAACTTAACAATAACTATAAATACAACCTAACTATTTGTAGCGGAGAACAAACGTACGTACACACGGCTATGTAGAAACTTACATATACATATACAGGTGGAAAAAAACCCATACTTCACATTATATACATTACAAAATACTGAACTAATGAATTACACAACACACATGCAAATAATGTTGGGAGATTTCATTAACTTTCACTCACCCGTTGCTAATGCTTCCCTATTTCAATTTAGTTCAGGTGTGAGTGAAACATTATGAAATGGGACTCATTTATTTGTGTGTGGTTGTGCAAATTGACTTAGGAATGTTTGGGATTAAATGTTTGTTAAGATGTGAGGGAAATAATTTGTTATGTTAAATGTCTGCCAGTTTAAGATAGAGGGAAAAAATGTGGTTATCTTATATTATGTGAGGAAAAAATGATTGATTATCAGCCACATAAGATAAGATAGAGAAAAATGTATCTGAAATGTTAAAGGAAAAATAATGGTAATGTTAAATGTCTTGTCAGTTGAGATAGAAGAAGATTAATGGTAATGCAGTAAAAATATTGGAAAAAATGTAATAAGATATCATAGAGAACTCATTTTGCTATTCAACTCTGAAAAAAGGTGGACATTAATTAAGATATGAGAGAAAAGAACAATAATCAAGTAGAAAGGTAAAAAAAATCCAATAATAAGAAAAGAATGTAATAATAAGAACTCTGAACCTCTGAAAAAGGTGGACATTAACTAAGATGCAATAAAAACTAAATAAAAACCAAGAAAGCTGAAAAAATGTAATAAAGTGTGAATGATAACTTGCTTTGCTACTCAACTAATACTACACAAAGGAGTTACTAAGTCGTAGAATCCGTAGAAAGACTTTGCTGCTACTTAATTATTAACCTGACAGCCACGCCCATAGAACCAACCCTTAGAACCTTAACATAAAGCATTAAGTTCTGTCCATATTACAGCTCAAACTGGCTTGGTGACTTTGTATTGTACAGCAAATTAACAAAAGGGAAACTGTGTGTATGTGTGTGTGTGTGTGTGTGTGTTTTATGTTTTGTAATGACATCTATAATATTAATGATAATAATAATAATTGTTATTTTTGAGAAATAAAAAATTGCCAATCATCCAAAATTGTTTTACTTGATCATATTTCTGTGTGTGTGTGTGTGTGTGTGTGTGTGTGTGTTCTCTCTCTCTGTTCATCATGAGTGGCAGGGAATGGATGAGGTTGCAGCAGGGAATGGATGAGGTTGCAGTGGTGTGTGTGTGTGTGTGTGTGTCTGTGTGTGTGTGTGTGTGTGTGTGTGAGGAAAGTCTTATGTAGCCGGAGTATAGAAAAAGGAGTATCGGAGTGATTAAGGAGATGTGTGTTAGCTGCAGTGTTAATGTCATAGATAGCCCCCTCCAGTACTGGGACGCATTTCCATATTTTACTTGTTATTTGTTGATTTTATACAGCTCCAGAAAATCATGAGGGGGGATTAGAATAGTACAGACTCTGGTCATTCATCTTCTGCCTTCCATAGACTCTAATGTCAATATAATCGTCTAATCACACCCAAAACTCAAAGTGAAAGTGTGTCCCAGTACTGAAGGGGTTAATGAGTCTGTTCTGGCAGTTCCGGTGCTGGCGGCCCGTGTTCGAATCCTTCCCATACCTAATTGCCCGGTGGGAGATGTAGCACTCTCCCGTCAACCCTCGTGGTGCCATATGACCTAAGCTGTTGTGGCACTTAAGTGAATCATTTCCATATCCTTGTGGCAGCGAGAGAGGAAGGTTGTGGTGGTGGTGGTGAGAGAGAGAATGAGTGAATGAATGAGTGAAGTGTTTCGAAGGTTCTGTCAAAGTCTCGTATCTTTCGTCCTGCCTTGCTCAGCTGCCCCGCGTCTTTGCTCTTCACGCAGCGAGGGAGGGAGGACGTGGCGGCGGCGGCGGTGGTGACGGCGGCGGCGGCGGTGGTGGTGGTGGTGGTCTGGTGTGGACAGCGCTGAAGGAGTGAAGGTTAGTGAGAAATTAGAAGTGGAAGGAAGGAAGTGACTTAATGAGTGAGAATTGTTGTTGTTGTTGTTGTTATAGAAGAGTGGGAATCTGGGTGAGAGCAACGAGAAACTATCAATAAATGGCCACTTCGATGCCAGTCCCCGAGCAGTGAGAGAGTTAGCCATAATGGGGATAAATGTCTAGACACCTCCACTTCCAATGTACAGTGTTTGTGTTCAGGTCATCATAGGAAGACTGAAGGCGGAGAAAACCTTGGTAGGCGTCAGTGATTGAAGAAGAGGAGGAGGAGGCGGCGGAGTGTCAGTGTGGGTGGCTTGGTGGTGCGTTGTGGTGATTGCAGCAGCCAACCAACACGTAGGTGGGTGGGGGGTGAGTGAAGGCTGTTTGTTCCTGGTTGGTGGTGACTATTATAGTGATGTTGAGAATAATTGAGGTTTGTGGAGGCTGTCTAGACACCTCCCTCTTCAGTGAGTCCAGGTGATGTGGTGGTGGAAGCACATTATAAGGCAAGGAATGTTAATTTAGTGATTGGAAGTGGCAGGTAAATCGAGGTATTGGATAATTGACTAGTTGAAGGTCGGTAATTACTTACGATCAGGTGTAATTCGGTCATTAAGGTTAGGATAGTTACGTAATGTGTCTATTAGATTAAATGACGTTATTATGACTAATTGAGGTGATTCGGTTGAGTAGGTGAGGTGATTAGGCACAATAGATTACAGGTATTGAGGGGAGGTAATGAATTCTGGCAGTGGGGAGGTGATTAAGCATGCTGGGTAGTTAATGCAAGGCTACGTGAAAAATAAGGTAGTGGTAATTTTTTTTATGGGATCTGAAGTGATTTTAGTGTGTGTGTGTGTGTGTGTGTGTGTGTTAGGCTTGTTCTCTCCAATTAATGGTAGTTTGCTTGTTAGCTCTTGTTATTTTTATTCAATCGTTAAGCGTGAATTGTTTTATTTATTTATTTATTTTCTTGATCATTTTATATTGTTGAATGTTTGTAGTCACGCATACACGCACACGCACTGATTAATTTACACGCACACGCACACCCACACCCACCCACACACGCCTACACGCACACACGGAGGTACCGGCCCACACTCACACGCATCTCCCCTCCCCTCACCTCCCACGCCCACACTCGCTCTCTCTCAAGTGTTCTCTCTCTCCCCCACCAGGTTCCCTCGTCACTCAACTCAAGGATTAGCAGCCATTCTCTCTCTCTCTCTCGTCAAGAAGATGGAGTCAAGATTACTTCCTCGAGTCACCACCACCAGGGCCTCCACCACCACCACTACCCAGGCAGGCTCAGGTCTACAAGAAGGCTGTGGTGGTGTGGCAGGGAGGAGGGAAGGGACTGGCAGAGGCGCCCCACGTGAAGGATCAGCGTAGTGATTAATCAAGTTCATTTTCATCATCTCATTGTGTATATATGTACAAATGTAGGAAAACAATGAAAGTGTATAAATTTATATAACCTTGTTTTATTATTAAGAAAAAGAAAATACAATTGCGAAATGTAAGTATAAAATTGTGTCGTGTGATGTTGGTATCAATTCCTTGTGGTGAAGGGAAAAAAAAAGGGGGGGGGATGGAGGGAAGCCAGGATTGACCTAAAAAATGTACTAAGTTTAAGGTGAAAGTTGCACATAGGTTCCCCTGCATGGGGAACCTATGTGCAACTTTCACCTTAAACTTAGTACATTTTTTAGGTCAATCCTGGCTTCCCTCCATCCCCCCCCCTTTTTTTTTTTCCCTTCACCACAAGGAATTGATACCAAAATCACATGACAACTTAAACAATCATACCCCATTTTTTTTTTTTTTAATACGTAGCAATGATTAAATAACTTAGGAATTCTTATATCATTCACACATTCAAATTATACAATCCAATCACAAACAATTCCATTCATTCTTAACACAACACTGGGGGCGGCGGCAGCAGGAAGGCTCCCACCATCGGCAGTACAACCCCCTCCATTCTCGTCGCACACACCCCAACACACCCGTAGCGGCAGCCAGGAGGAGGCGGCGGCGGCAGCAGCAGCAGGCAGGGTGGTGTGGGGGGGAGGGAGGGATCCAGACCAACACAGACGAACACCTGCAAAATAATCAAACAACTTATGAGGAAATAAACATTAAAATATCTTCAATGCAACTTAAAAACACCAACGAATATATGGAATGTTTTAAAATCTACACACACACACACACACGCGCGCACGCACGCACTTCTAGGGAGCTTTAAAGGAAGATTGGACAACTTTCTGGATGATAGGTGGAATTAAACAACGTTACTCATACAGGAATTCCCACATTTAGGCCTAGCGCGGCGATCTACACCTTCCCTCACTCCATGTTCTTATCAATTATTCTCAACATCACTATAATCACCCCCAACCAGGAACAAACAGCCTTCCCCCCCCCCCCCCCCCACCTACGTGTTGGTTGGTGGTGTTGGCTGCTGCTGCTGCTACCACAACGCACCACCACCAAGCCACCCATGCACACTGACACTCCTCCGCCTCCTCCTCCTCCTCTTCCTCTTCAATCACTGACGCCTACCAAGGTTTTCTCCGCCTTCAGTCTTCCTATGATGACCTGAACACAAACACTGTACACTGGAGGTGGAGGTGTCTAGACATTTATCCCCATTATGGCTAACTCTCTCACTGCTCGTGGACTGGCATCGAAGTGGCCATTTATTGATAGTTTCTCGTTGCTCTCACCCAGATTCCCACTCTTCTATAACAACAACAACAACAACAATTCTCACTCATTAAGTCAATTCGTTCCTTCCACTTCTAATTTCTCACTAACCTTCACTCCTTCAGCGCTGTCCACACCAGACCACCACCACCACCACCACCGCTGCCGCCGCCGCCACGTCCTCCCTCCCTCGCTGCGTGAAGAGCAAAGACGCGGGGCAGCTGAGCAAGGCAGGACGAAAGATACGAGACTTTTACAGAACCTTCGAAACACTTCATTCATTCTCTCTCTCTGTACTATTTTCTAAGGCTACAAAGATGACTAGCCAGGTTTGCAAGACTGTTTCTCCTGTTCATATTGTGGAAATCCCGCTAATCTGTCGCTGTGGTTATGGAAATGCATCTAAAATCAGGCGTTTCTTGAATTTCAGGTTTTTGAATGTGGTGAAAGTGAAAGTGAAGCAGCAAAGTGGTTCAGAGTTTGAGCCAATGAAACACTACATTGAAATCGCTCTAGTTAAACTTACATGGTTTTTTTAAGGCTGTTTTTTATAGTTCTGCTGATAGATAAAGGACGTTTCCATATTATTATCATGAGAGATAGTCTTAATAATCCTGTTAGTTATGTGAAGTTTGATATTTTGGTGAATGAAACACTTCTAATTGCATAAACAGTACTCAAAAGACGCTAGTTAAAAGTGCATATGTTCTTAAGGATGAATTTATACTTTTTGGTGATAGATAAAGGACTTATTCATATTATTATCATGAGTAAAGCCCTAAAAAAGTCGAGAGATTATGTGTGGTTCTAAATAAACACAAAAACCATTAAAAAAAATCAAGTTAAAAATAATACAGGTTTTCAAAGGTGTTTCTATAATATTGGCGATAGATAAAAGGACATTTCCACATTATTAATAAGAGAGACAGCCCAGATAATAATATGGTTCCAAATAAACACACACACACAAAAAAAAAACATAAAAAAAAATCAAGTTAAAAATGATACAGGTTTTCAAAGGTGTTTCTATAATATTGCAGATAGATAAAAGGACATTTCCACATTATTAATAAGAGAGACAGCCCAGATAACCCGGCAAACCATATCATTACAACTGTGACCTTATTAAACAGTCGTGGTGATTCAAACAGCTAATTACCTCAAGATTGTTAAGTTGTATGATTGTTAAGTAGTTGTTTTAATTATTTTTTATATTTTTAATGCAATCTGGGCTTTTTACGAGAGAGAGAGAGAGAGAGAGAGAGAGAGAGAGAGAGAGAGAGAGAGAGAGAGAGAGAGAGAGAGAGAGAGAGAGAGAGAAAACCATC
>JAHFWG010001434.1:0-19601 GCA_020233015.1 Callinectes sapidus | reverse complement strand
TACAAGGGAAGGATGATCGGTACCATGAGTCGGTAGCATTTTTGGAACGAAGGTTCGGTCGAGCGACGGAGGGAAGACACGGTACCCCCCGTGTCTTGCCGCTTACCCTCGAGGAAAAATATATCTATATTCCAAATTTAATGTGATAAATAGTTGTAATTCAGTTACTACGATCTCAGAATATTTTTTTTATTTGGAAAGTCATCTAGTTCAGCTGCAGCGAATATGTTTTTGTCATTTTTACAACAACTGCACGAGCCTTCCCCGCACAGAGGAACCAGCTGCCCGCCAAGCGAGAATCTGCGTCGCCGCCCCCCTCCTGGTTTTTTCTACTGCTGTAATTTCACTTCACGGGTAAGTAACACTGAGCTTAACATTACATTAATTGTTATCTTTACTGAGCACGTTATGATAACATACAAATGGCGAGTTAGATGCCTTACCACGTCGAGAACAAGGAGTGCCAAATAGCAGGTGGTCAGGACGTCAGTGTATGTATAGTATGGCTGTAATAATACTGCTTGTGTATGTGCATTACATGTGGTGGATGGAACTTAGGCAGCACTGTGTGTATGCAACACATCTGGTAGGTGGAAGTTAGGCTGCACTGTGTCCTGGTAGGTGGAAGTGAGGCTGCACTGTGTGTGTGTGTGTGTGTGTGTGTGCATTACTCCTGGTAGGTGCATGTTAGGCTGTAATGTGTGTGTGTGTGTGTGTGTGTGTGTGTGTGTGCATTACTCCTGGTAGGTGCATGTTAGGCTGTAATGTGTGTGTGTGTGTGTGTGTGTGCATTGTACCTGCTAGGTGGATGTTAGGCTGCACTGTGTGTGCATTATATAGCTGGTAGGTGGAAATTAGGCTTCATTGTTTGTGTGCATTACACCTGGTAGGTGGGGGCAAGGTTGGGGTGTGTGTGTGTTTAAGTGCACTATACCAGTTCATTCCCCGTAAGAAAAGAGGGTAGACAAATACACCGATGAAATTAAACTACTTACAAAATAATGTTCAATTTTATTTTCACCTTGTTGTGCCAGAATCCATGTATGTGCAGAGTCATTAAAAGGGTATAGGTAGAGAAAGCAATGGCCAAGATTAAATGTGGTAAAGCTGCAGGTGTAGATGTGATAACTCTAGAAATGGTGAAATATGGAGGAAATGCAGTGGCTATGATGTGACCTGGCATGGAGACAAGAAGTAACAGATGCGCGGAGAAAGGTTGTTATTGTGTCACTTCACAAAAGAAAAGGCATAACGGATGAATGAAGCAATCATAGGGGTATTAGCCAATTGGGTGTAATGCCCCATTGGGTATGCCAGGAAAAATATATGAGAGAATACTGATGGAGACTGTTGCACCAAAGTTAGTGATGAGCAAGGGGGTTTGGAAAATTGTGAGGTTGTGTGGATAAAATATTTGTAATTAAAATACTGCTTTTATGGGCTTCAGAGGGAGCATATGAAAGGGTTGATAGGAAAGCACTCTGGAATATTGTGAAGATCTATGGTGTGGGAGGACAGCAAATGGAAGGAATAAAAGCATTGTATAAAGAGGCAAATGCATATGTAAAGGTAGTTTTGTAACTGGAATGGGAGTAAGACAGAGATGTGTGATGTCACCATAATTACAGCAGACATGAAGTATATAAATTTAGTGATTGTGCAGACAATCATACATTACTACCTTTAAAACAGATCCGACAGTATGGCATTCAGGCCTATCCTCCGTGGTGCAGCACACTTAGGAGAGCTGGAGCTGATGGATGAACTGCCCCGGCATCGCCGTTTCCAGACTCGCACGGACCCATTTCTGGAGGACACAGAAGGTATAGACTCACTAATGAAAATAAACCAACATGAAACTCCACAAAGCTGCAGGCAATTACCAAGAGATGTATATAATAAAAGTTATGAATGGATGTAAATGGTATTTACCTTTATCCTTACATGATTTCAGGTACTGAATAGAAATATAAAAACTAAATTACATATCTAAATGACTCTGCAACTGGCATAATGTTTATTGTTTCATAATTTTACTTTGACTTTCTGTGGCTAGCCTCTCCATATGGGAACATGTGTCATAAATCCTATTTCCTTATTTATGGGCTCAAATTCGTGTGTGGGATTTTTTTTCTGACTGATGTGATATCTAGAGTGAGCATGAACATCATTCTTTATTATGAGGACAGAGAAAATGTCAGCAATAGTATTACATGTACCAATCATCGCATATTCTAAAACCTTTGACTCCCCTGTGTAAAAGTCTCTCTACATATCTGGATATACGTAGTTTGAGCTCACACTTTTGTATTTCCAAGTGGTTTAATTGCAGTTTCAACCAACACCCCCCACGTCATAATATACCATCTGAACGTCTATATTGCACTGTTAGGAGCATTTCTAAACCCACGTTATCCTGGGGTCGATGAGTAAAAACGCCGTTATAGGTCCATCAATATGCTGCGGTCGAAAATTTTCTAAATCCGGAGAGAGCTTCCCTCTCCTTGGATAAACATAACACTGCGTGTGTTCATGTGTGTGTTATCAATGCTGCGCATGTGTTTCGTGACGGAAGCACACACGTGAGGTTATCCACTGCCAATCAACAAAATTCACCTGGTTAGAGTGGGGGGGGTGCAGCCCCCCCGGTTAGGTTAGGTTTTGGTTAGATTAGGTTGTTAGGTTAGGTTAGGTTGTTTTTTTGGCCTTTCACTGGGGGAGTTGGTTAGGTTTGCGTAAGGATATTTCCTGAAATCCTGGGAAATTTCCCCTAAATTTAGGGAATTTCCCTAAATTTTCAAAGTCCATATAACACTCAAATATGCTTCCCCCCCAAAAAAAAACCGATTCCCCACAGGCCCCCAACTTTGCTTGAGGGGTTAGGGGGGTGTTGGTTGAAACTACAATTTTACCTTCCAAGTAATTTGAGTGAGTCATGTTTCTTTTAATGCTGCACACAAAGGAATAGCTCGAGCTGCTCCACCTATTAATACAGTTAGAAATAATTACTATTAAATCAAGTAGAAGCCAAATTTGTTATCTCAACCATATGGATCACTAAGAGAAAATGCATATTTACCTTAGTTTTATGCGGTGATAACATCTTTTGCGCTGTTCTGCTGTCCTTGGTTGACTATCTGGGTTCATTGCAGTAAATTCTTTTCTTATATCCTCCCAGGCCATTTGTTTTTTGTATATTAGGGAGGGATTGGTGGAGCGGTCTTGTAAGACCCTCCGCTCCCCCACAAGCCTGAGAAGCATAATTCTCTGGTCATGAGAGGGTGGAACAGCTCTGTCGCTCATCTTCTCCATCGCGAAATTACTTCTTCTTTCTTGGTGTGTTGCGAAATTACCGCCGCAGCTGTGTTTATGTTGTCGGTCTTCACGAGTTGGCTCTCAGATCCGGATTCAAGCCATGCAGCATTGTTACCAACACCCACGCGTGTCGCACCTTCCCCTACTCTACCTTCCCGAGGCACGGTCCAAGACCGTGCCTTCACGGTCGAAGGGAAGGTACGCGGTTCGACCTTCGTGACTCTTGGTACGAGCCATTGTTTTGCAGGTAAGAAAATAAAAGAAAAGGTGGGAAAGTAAAAATAAGGATGTTTATCATAATTCTGGTACATGAAGCCTAATTATTGCATAGGAGTATATACTGACTAGGCTACGTATACCTTGAGTTCTTTTGCGACACGTGACTTCGTGACTCTTGGTACGAGCCAACGGCTCGTACCAAGAGTCACGAAGGTCGAACCGCGTACCTTCCCTTCGACCGTGAAGGCACGGTCTCGGACCGTGCCTTCATTCCTTACCACAAGTCGCTCGGGAAGGTAGAGTAGGGGAAGGTGCGACACGCGTGGGTGTTGGTAACAATGCTGCATGGCTTGAATCCGGATCCGAGAGCCAACTCGTGAAGACCGACAACATAAACACAGCTGCGGCGGTAATTTCGCAACACACCAAGAAAGAAGAAGTAATTTCGCGATGGAGAAGATGAGCGACAGAGCTGTTCCACCCTCTCATGACCAGAGAATTATGCTTCTCAGGCTTGTGGGGGAGCGGAGGGTCTTACAAGACCGCTCCACCAATCCCTCCCTAATATACAAAAAACAAATGGCCTGGGAGGATATAAGAAAAGAATTTACTGCAATGAACCCAGATAGTCAACCAAGGACAGCAGAACAGCTCAAAAGATGTTATCACCGCATAAAACTAAGGTAAATATGCATTTTCTCTTAGTGATCCATATGGTTGAGATAACAAATTTGGCTTCTAATTGATTTAATAGTAATTATTTCTAACTGTATTAATAGGTGGAGCAGCTCGAGCTATTCCTTTGTGTGCAGCATTAAAAGAAACATGACTCACTCAAATTACTTGGAAGGTAAAATTGTAGTTTCAACCAATCTCTACCAACACCCCCCTAACCCCTCAAGCAAGGTTGGGGGCCTGTGGGGAATCGGGTTTTTTTTGGGGGGGAAGCATATTTGAGTGTTACATGGACTTTGAAAATTTAGGGAAATTCCCTAAATTTAGGGGAAATTTCCCTAAATGTAGGGAAATTTCCCTGGATTTCAGGAAATATCCTTACGCAAACCTAACCAACTCCCCCAGTGAGAGGCCAAAAAAACAACCTAACCTAACCTAACAACCTAATCTAACCAAAACCTAACCTAACCGGGGGGGCTGCGCCCCCCCCACTCTAACCAGGTGAATTTTGTTGATTGGCAGTGGATAACCTCACGTGTGTGCTTCCGTCACGAAACGCATGCGCAGCATTGATAACACACACATGAACACACGCAGTGTTATGTTTATCCAAGGAGCGGGAAGCTCTCTCCGGATTTAGAAAATTTTCGACCGCAGCATATTGATGGACCTATAACGGCGTTTTTACTCATCGACCCCAGGATAACGTGGGTTTAGAAATGCTCCTAACAGTGCAATATAGACGTTCAGATGGTATATTATGACGTGGGGGGTGTTGGTTGAAACTGCAATTAAACCACTTGGAAATACAAAAGTGTGAGCTCAAACTACGTATATCCAGATATGTAGAGAGACTTTTACACAGGGGCGTCAAAGGTTTTAGAATATGCGATGATTGGTACATGTAATACTATTGCTGACATTTTCTCTGTCCTCATAATAAAGAATGATGTTCATGCTCACTCTAGATATCATATCAGTCAGAAAAAAAATCCCACACACGAATTTGAGCCCATAAATATGGAAATAGGATTTATGACACATGTTCCCATATGGAGAGGCTAGCCACAGAAAGTCAAAGTAAAATTATGAAACAATAAACATTATGCCAGTTGCAGAGTCATTTAGATATGTAATTTAGTTTTTATATTTCTATTCAGTACCTGAAATCATGTAAGGATAAAGGTAAATACCATTTACATCCATTCATAACTTTTATTATATACATCTCTTGGTAATTGCCTGCAGCTTTGTGGAGTTTCATGTTGGTTTATTTTCATTAGTGAGTCTATACCTTCTGTGTCCTCCAGAAATGGGTCCGTGCGAGTCTGGAAACGGCGATGCCGGGGCAGTTCATCCATCAGCTCCAGCTCTCCTAAGTGCGCTGCACCACGGAGGATAGGCCTGAATGCCATACTGTGGGATCTGTTTTAAAGATAATAATGTTGATTGTCTGCACAATCACTAAATTTATATACTTCATGTCTGCTGTAATTATGGTGACATCACACATCTCGGTCTTACTCCCATTCCAGTTACAAAACTACCTTTACATATGCATTTGCCTCTTTATACAATGCTTTTATTCCTTCCATTTGCTGTCCTCCCACACCATAGATCTTCAGAATATTCCTGAGTGCCTTCCTATCAACCCTTTCATATGCTCCCTCTGAAGCCCATAAAAGCAGTATTTTAATTACAAATATTTTATCCACACAACCTCACAATTTTCCAAACCCCCTTGCTCATCACTAACTTTGGTGCAACAATCTCCATCAGTATTCTCTCATATATTTGTCCTGGCATGCCCAATGGGGCATTACACCCAATTGGCTAATACCCCTATGATTGCTTCATTCATCCGTTATGCCTTTTCTTTTGTGAAGTGACACAATAACAACCTTTCTCCGCGCATCTGTTACTTCTTGTCTCCATGCCAGGTCACATCATAGCCACTGCATTTCCTCCATATTTCACCATTTCTAGAGTTATCACATATACACCTGCAGCTTTACAACATTTAATCTTGGCCATTGCTTTCTCTACCTATACCCTTTTAATGACTCTGCACATACATGGATTCTGGCACAACAAGGTGAAAATAAAATTGAACATTATTTTGTAAGTAGTTTAATTTCATCGGTGTATTTGTCTACCCTATTTTCTTACGGGGAATGAACTGGTATAGTGCACTTAAACACACACACACCCCAACCTTGCCCCCACCTACCAGGTGTAATGCACACAAACAATGAAGCCTAATTTCCACCTACCAGCTATATAATGCACACACAGTGCAGCCTAACATCCACCTACCAGGTACAATGCACACACACACACACACACACACATTACAGCCTAACATGCACCTACCAGGAGTAATGCACACACCAGTGCAGCCTAACACCCACCTAACAATGCGCACACCCACACACACACACACACAGTGCAGCCTAACTTCCACCTACCAGGTGTGTTGCATACACACAGTGCTGCCTAAGTTCCATCCACCACATGTAATGCACATACACAAGCAGTATTATTACAGCCATACTATACATACACTGACGTCCTGACCACCTGCTATTTGGCACTCCTTGTTCTCGACTTGGTAAGGCATCTAACTCGCCATTTGTATGTTATCATAACGTGCTCAGTAAAGATAACAATTAATGTAATGTTAAGCTCAGTGTTACTTACCCGTGAAGTGAAATTACAGCAGTAGAAAAAACCAGGAGGGGGGCGGCGACGCAGGTTCTCGCTTGGCGGGCAGCTGGTTCCTCTGTGCGGTGAAGGCTCGTGCAGTTGTTGTAAAAATGACAAAAACATATTCGCTGCAGCTGAACTAGATGACTTTCCAAATAAAAAAAATGTTCTGAGATCGTAGTAACTGAATTACAACTATTTATCACATTAAATTTGGAATATAGATATATTTTTCCTCGAAGGTAAGCGGCAAGACACGGGGGGGTACCGTGTCTTCCCTCCGTCGCTCGACCGAACCTTCGTTCCAAAAATGCTACCGACTCTTGGTACCGATCATCCTTCCCTTGTACCTTCGTCGCTCAACCTCCGTGACTCTTGGTACGGGCCGTTGTATCATGATGGGTGACAATAATTATTATTCACTTGTATTTCTCTCTTAATTCCTTCTTTCTTACTTTATTAATTAATCATTAATATACAATGCCAATTTTAAACATAAAAGATAAAGGGAATTACTATTACAAGTATATATGAGATATTAAGGAAATATATCCTGCTATTATCGTCCCTGTTCCTCTGATTTCCTTCACTGAATACTATGGTATGCCATGTTACATAAATGCTATTCTGGAAGTAAAAGGTTATTAATACAAAATAATAAAATTAACATATCTGTATTTGTTTTAATATAATCTTCCGTATATTGCTAAACCTGAATACAAAGTAGATGTGATATGGTATCAACTGGTGTGGTCCTTTCTTCTGCGGTGAATGTATATATCAGTGGATGTTTCTGTCCTGCCACTCGACAGCTACACCTGGTGAGACAAAGTATTCTCTCATGGCTTCTGCTGTTGGCCTTGTACTCCTTGTTGGTGATGGGCTCCTCATGTCTTGACGGTGGTCATCAATTGCATCATCATTATCACCACGAAAGTTCATATTTTCTTCATGGTGAATGAAATTATGAAGCACATAGATGCTTTTAACTATTGCTTCAGATACCTCAGTGCTTGTTTCCATTGATGTTTTCAGTACACTAAATTTCTGAGTTAGCATTCCGAAAGCACATTCTACAGTTCTCCTAGCTCTACTCATCCTATAGTTGAATACCTTTCTAGAGTAATCTAGATCCTTTCAAGGGTAAGGCCTCATTATATTGGGCTTTAAAGGAAAAGCTTCATCTCCTATGAGATAGAAAGGTACTTTGATATCAGTATGAAGTATTTCACTAGGCTGTGGGATGTCTAAATGACCAGAGAGAAATGACCTACCCATATTAGAGTAACTGAAAACTGTACTGTCACTGTTTAGGCCATATGCAAAAACATCAATCAGAGTAAAACAACACTTGGCATCAGCAATAGCTATTAGTACAATAGAGCGATACCCTTTGTAATTATGGAAAAGTGAGCCTGCAGTAGGTGGGCATTTCAGCTAACAATGCTTGCCGTCCACACTTCCGATACAGTTTGGAACATTGCATTTACCGAAAAATTATCTTGCTATCTCTTTCCACTGTAGATGATCAGGTACTGGCATATACTTTGGGTGTAATACTTCCCATACGGTATTACTAGTTTCCTTACAATCCTATGCACTGTAGGTTTTCCAATGCGAAACTGGAACCCAAGGGAAGCAAAAGACTCTCCGGTAGCAACATGTCTGGAATAGAGAAAGAGAAAAACCCTTCATGAATAGGCTTCTATTTCAATGTTACTTTTTTTCATCACTACTGTTGCTGAGAATTGCAGGTTCCTGGTATCAGAGACCAGCGCTGCACCGCTAGACTTGGTATAGCAATGCCGGAGGGGTAGCGAATGAGATCGACCATATCCTTGTTAGTACTCGTTGGAGGATCCTCTAGAACTGCAGGGTTTTTCAGAGCGCCGAGTTCTTTGCAACCGACCACAGGCTTGTTGTTGCTTCACTCAAGCTTCATGTCAAGTCCAGAAAGCCTCCAAGATGTAACCACACTGTGTTTCATCTTGAGAAACTGAAGGACTTGACATGTGCACAACAGTATGCAGTGACAGTCTCCAATCGGTTTGAAGTGCTTGACACCCTTGAGGACCCTGAAGAACTATGGGATACCTTCAAACGTGAGACTCTTCAGGCTGCCAGTGAATGTATTGGGGAGCGCCCGAGGTCACAGAGTGGCTTCACCTCGGTAGAGACACTGGAAAGTATTGAGGAGAGTTGCGCTGCCAGACTTGCTGACTTGCTGGGGACCATGACCAGTACAGGGCTCTGTCACGTAGGACTAGAACTCTCCTGAGAAGAGACAAGGAGAGGTATGTCAGGGGTCTTGCTGAGGATGTCAAGTGTCATTTAAATGCTAATGACCTCAAACCTGCCTATCGAGCTCTGAAGAAACTCCGCTCCAAGTCTACTTCTCAGGTGAGTGCTATCCGAACAGCAGATGGTTGCCTCGTATTGAATGCAGATGAGCAGATGGCTCATTGGGCTGAGTACTTTGAGCAGCTGTTCATGGTGGATCCTCCAAGCAGACAGCTCCAGACTGCAGGGTTGCAGACTCTGGATGCTGATCCACCCATTGACGAAACTGCACTCTCCACTAGCGATGTTAAAGAGGCTGTGGCAAAGTTGAGGGTTGGAAAGGCAACTGGCATTTGCAACATCAGTGCGGAGCTGCTCAAAGCTCGGGGTGAAGCCATGATCCGTGGGTTGCATGCTGCCTTGACTGCTGTATGGCATTCAGATACCATTCCTCCTGACTGGGTTGCTCGTCCCTATCTGGAAGGGGAAAGAGGACCATTAAGCCTGCAACAACTACCGTTGAATAACACTGCTCAGCGTACCAGGCAAGGTACTTGCCCATTTGCTGCTAACGCGGATCCGCACTCATCTGCTGAAGTATCAGAGACCTGAACAGTCAAGGTTCACGCCCAGTAAGTCAAGAACTGACCGTATCCTAGCGCTTCGCGTACTGGTGGAGCGCTGATGTGAGTTTCAACAGGGAATGCTTGCAGCCTATGTCGATCTCAAGAAGGCGTTTGAGTCAGTGCATTGAGAGACACTCTGGGATCTTCTGCGTCTCCGTGGGATTCCTGCAAAGATTATTGGTCTATTAACTGGCCTGTACTCCGGGACTGTAAGTGCTGTGAAGTGTGGAGGAGGCGTGTCCAGCTTCTTCCCTGTGAAGCAGGGCTGTGTGCTTGCTCCATCACTTTTCAACGCATGAATGGATTCGGTACTAGGCAGAGTTGTGGAACAAAGTCATTGTGGAGCATCTGTCGGCAACACTGAGATTACAGATTTTGTTTTTGCTGATGATGCAGCAATCTTCGCTGAGTTACTGAAGATTTTGGTAATGGCTCGTAGAGGTACTGCACGAGTAGATGAAGCCCTTGGGGCTCAAGGTTTCTTGGGCCAAGACCAAGGTCCAGGTGTTTGGAGGCGTACTGGATAAAACAGTACAGTCTGTCCATGCGTGTGTTGAGGACATTGAGATCTTGAAAAACTTCACATATCTTGGTAGTGTAGTGCATAACAATGGTGGGTCGAGCCAAGAAGTCGCACAGCGGATTGGCCTGGCCCATGGCGTGACGGACTCGCTCAACAGGAGTATTTGGCATTGTCGATACCTGTGCAGACGGACAAAGATTCGGATCTTCAAGTCGCTGGTGATCCCTGTCTTACTCTATGGTTGTGAGACATGGACACTGAACACCGACCTGAAAAGGCGAATTGATGTCTTTGGTACTAGATGCCTTCGCAGGATCATGGGATACCGCTGGTATGACTTTGTGTCAAATCAGCGATTGTTCCGTGAGACCGATTCGAGGCATATTACTAACATAGTCCGTCAGCGCCAACTGCGGCTATATGGGCATGTGGCGCAATACCCGGAAGCCGATCCTGCTTATCGCGTTGTTTCCATAAGGGACAACCCGACTTGGAGGAGGCCAAGGGGACGCCCACAGAACTCTTGGCTGCAGCAAGTCGATGCCTCCTGCTGGGAGTCACTCGGTATGGGAAGGGAGCCTGCATGGAGACTCGCAAGGCATAACCGCTGTGAGTGGAGTTGTAGGTAGCCGAGGCAACACGCCCCCCAGCGTATGCCCCCCCATGATTGATTGATTGTTGCCATAAAAGTAATAATAACTATGTACTATCTTTATTATCATTATAATCACCATTACTTTTATTTTTCCACAGAATCTGATTGTAAGGACAAATGGCGTCAATTAAGGAGCAACTTTATGAGAGAAAAGAAGATTACTACTCAAGCATCTGGATCAGCTACCATCAACGCAAAGAAACTGGTATTCTACGATGCTATGGAATTCCTCATACCCCATGTGACACTGCGAGCAACATCACCTAATGTACCTCCACCGCCTGATGACGACAAAAATTCTGATGTAGATGATGCTGCACCTGATGATATTTCAACCACTTATATCACACATGCACCTGCTTATGTGAGTTCTCAACAAACAGCAACCAATGTAAATGTCTGTGAAGGGGGAAGTAGGCCTACACTTGCTATCAACCAGCCACCATATACAACAAAGAAGCCTAACGCCGAGAAAAGACCTCGCTGCCAGTTTCCAAGTGAAGTAGATAAGCAAATTGTGGGAGAGTTGCAAAAGTTGCTAGAAGAAGCAGCTTGTAAATACGAAAATGAATCTGACCCAGATCGCCAGTTCCTGTTAAGTCTTCTCCTTCTAATGAAACAATTGTCGCCTGTCGACAGTATTGACATTAAAATAGAAATACATGAGGCCTTTCGTAGGAAACTAGTTAAGGACCAAAATTCCAGTTACGGTTACTGGACTGACCAACACACTTTTCGTACATCGTCACCGTATGCTAGTGATAGTGCTTCTGCTGAGTACAATAATTTGTGAAAGGATATAAGTTACTGTATTCATAACCAGAAATAAAGCACGTCTACATATCTTTTATATTATTTACAGCTGCCTTCAACACTAGGCCAATCTTCTAGTAGACTTTTTAAAAAATAATCCACTTACCTTAGGAAAATGACCAGCCTTTCTTCAGGTCGAACTGCAAGTCGGAAATTTCTATTCTGCTTCCTAATGGAGGACCCAATCAACTCAACCAACATCTTAAATTGTTCTGTGGTTATCCTGAAGAAATCATAAAATTTGGGATTATTTACCAAATCTGGGAACAAATGCCCAAAGCTCCCAAATTCAGGTCTTCTAGAATTAATTGTATGCACCCATATATATTCGTTGCCTCCACCTCTGCCTACACTTCCTCAACCACAGCAACACTGCTATTTCTGCAGTAGCCAGTACGTCCATGCTCTTGGAAGGCTGCCTTGGCACTGAATGATGTGCTGATGATTCGCTCTGTTGGAACTATGCCGATTCAAAATTAATCGATTCAAATGATTTTCCATGAATTGAATCGAATCGAATCGCTTGGTGTAAATGCAGTTTAAAGTCGTCCAGAGCAGAGTGGAGGAAGTGAGGGAAGAAGTTGTGACAGCCCAAAAATCCTCTGTGTCAGACCAGCAGTTGTGTGGCGTGACTGGCCACTGTAAGTGGAGAGTCTCTGTTGCCAGCATGGAGGAACCCTGTCTGTTGGGGCTGGACTCCCTGTTTGGGAATGCAGTGTGTGATGATCTCGGAAGGATACAGAGGCAGGTATGTGGAGAAGTCATACCACTGATCCTTTGATCCTTAAGGGTGCTGCTAAACAGATGAAACCCTATGACGAGTCCAGATGTCGAGCAGAGACTGGAGCTGAGCTGCGGAGTCGTGGGGGAGCGTGAGGCGGCAGATGCCACCGAGGAGGGCGGTGGAGGCCATGCAGCGGTGAGTAGCTGAGATGGTGAGATGAACGGCGGCGCGGGGAAGGCGAGCCACGTGGAAAGCGAGCGGAGCGAGCCTAGCCAGCAGCGGGACAGCGGTCGGCACTACGACCCTGACATCGCCCCGGTGTTAGGGGTGAAGGAGGAAGGCGAACAGCCGTGCAAGGAGGAATTCTCGCCGGAGAGTCCTGCTACCGAGGACTCGTTGGAGCAAGGGGAGACACTGCACGTACAAAACAGCGTTTTGCAGAAGGGCGTGAAGGATGCAGCGACACAGCACGCGTGGCTGCTGGTAAACCCATTCTCCCTGCAGGTTGAGCGGCTGGAGGAAGCGCATGTTGGTGTCTCTGGTGGGCACCTCGAGCGCAGGAAGATATGCCACCTGTGCCGGGTTGGCATGGGACAACAAGTGGAGTGGTGCTGCAAGCTGTATGATACCACGTTTACGTCGCTGAGAAGGAATCTGAGCAGCGCTGAGGTGGTACCAGTTTGGCGCTCCCTGGGAGAGGATGGCGGTGGATGTCGCCGGGGCACGGCCTATTATGGGCCCGGTGGTAAACGCTACCTCCCTCCAGCTACTGGAGGACCACCTGGTGAGGAGCTACCACAGACGTCGCCCAAGGTTGTGGCGGCGTTGCAGCAGCGAGGTGGAGAAACACCCGCGACGTGGATAAGCGTTAGCAGGTGGAGGAGCAGCCAGTGGGGTGGAAGACGAGGCTACGATGGGCGGATAGCAGAGTGTGTTGTTGGCATACGTGAGGGGACAGCAGAGGACAAGCGTGAATGAGCCGCCTGTGGCTCGCCCTCCTCAGACCGAGGAAAAGACCTGGGGTGGAGGGACTACAGGTGAGGAGCGAGTGTGAATAGTCGAGGACGACTATTTTGTGTGGGGAGGGTAGTGTTGCAGCAGCGCCTAGTGTGAAGATAGCGGTGGTAACGTTGTCAGAGATTGGTAACGCTAACTTCGGTAAGGAGGTGGTAGAGATGGCCAGAGTTTGCAGCCAGGTAGATACTTTGTCCCCGATTGGCCAGTAGAAGGAACGCGTCCTGGGGCCGGATTCAGAAAGCACTTTACACTATTCAAGGGGTGTATATCTCACGGTTACAACTTTCAAACAGTGTTTGGTATTCAGAAAGCCACTTACAACTTTCAAATAGTGTGAGAATGGTGTAAATCTGGGCCCAGAACTACACCATCTGAGGAGGTGGTGTAACTCACTCAGATGAACATAAAATTCGGTATAACTAATGTTTGCCAAGAAGATATAAGTGATTTGAAACACTACGACACCCAAAAAATCATTCTATAAAGGCTGGATGATATATAGCCCACTGTGGAGACGATTCTCGGCTAGCCTAACTGCACCCCCACGGGCCCCACAGGCGAGCCGGACGGACCACAGACCGACACGAGTGTCCCTAATATTTAGATCTCGTGTTTTTATTTGTTTCACTTGATTTCTCCTGCAGATACATCATTACGATGTTTCTCCATCACTAAAACAGCTTGCCACAGGTCCTACAAGTTTGTGGGAGAAGAGGGAACTCAGAAATGTGTGGTTTGCCCCGCGGCAAAGTGGCCGACACAAAATCATATAGAACATCACTAATTTATTCAGACACACATTACCTTCCTAATAATAATGTCCTTGTGTATGTCTTCTGCTTCTACAATGACTAAAACTGAAGGGAACTGATAAAAACTTTAAGTAAAACAAGACAGAAGTAGAGGTGGCGATCAACAGAGAGACGACTATCAAAACAAGTCACAAGAGGAAGAAGAAGAAGAAAAGGGCGGAGTTTAGAGGGAGCGGGGTTTGTGATTGGTTAGCCGTTTTGTGTCGGGGGTTGTGATTGGCTGACGTCTGTGACGTCAACATGGGCGGGAAATCTCGATCAGCTGCCTCTATGTGTCCACTGAAGAGGAAGAAGAAGATACACTTAGCTTTCTGAATCCCAAAGTGAGCATAGTGTAAATAGCCACAACTTTCGAAGGGTGTAGAAAAATTACAACTTCCTAACACCTTACTCTTTCTGAATCCGGGCCCTGGTCGGGAAAGAGACGAGATGCCGAGCGGTAGTGAAGGGACAACAGGGTGAATCACACCGAGTAGCAGGACGGAGAGAGAGTGAGAAGATCGCCACGGATGGGTGAAGGAGTCACTCCGGTTCCCGATGAGAACACCGCCCCCTTTCACTCCTACTATGAGAGATGTAGCCAACGTTGCCTTGAGAGGACGTTTTCCTCTTCCGCTCTCTCTGAGGATGCGATCGTGCTCTGTTTGTGTTGTCCTTTTAAGTACTGTGTGCTACCCTGTATTTACTATGTTGTGTGCCAGTAAGTAAGCAAGTTGTGCCGTGCCTTTAACTGTTTTCCTGCCTCTCTGAGTAAGTCTGGGGTCTGTGGGTCAGTAACCTCGCTCTCAGCTCTCAGTTTACAGTGGCCAGTCACACCACACAACTGCTGGTCTAACACAGTGGATTCTTGGGCTGCCACAACTACTTCCTCCACTCCGCTCTAGACGACTTCAGTGCTTCCCTCACAACGTCGTCTCACCAGGTTCATTCATGCTGCCAGCTGGTCCATTTTTATCAAATTCTGGTGCATTTGAGTCATCAGGGCCTGGAGCATCGCCAGCACAGCAGAACTTTCCTTTCCGGCCAACATGACGTCACTAGCTTCGCCCGCAAATACAGAGGCGTCATCCCCGCCATCTTGCTGTCTGCGTTCGTCCTCCATTTTGCTATCACACCTGGCTAGTCACTTGGCACCATCAATTAGCCCGCTACTCCTACACCACTGTTACGTTCCCCCCCTCCCCCCCCCTTCTTCACACCCTCTCTCTGCCCCAAACAGCACAGTCTCAGGCCACAGGGTTCACACAGGCCATACAGGTGTGGACGGAGACTAGCGTAACAAGTGGTGTCAAAGTTTTTGGGGTAGTTTGGCTAGCGAGGTTGCCGGGTATAAAGGCACCATGGCGGACTCAGATGCGAGAGGCAGAGGAGCCGGAAGGCAGTGAATCAGGCTTGAAAGGGCTGGAAAACTTGGTCGTTGAGTTGGCACAGAAAATGGCATAGGATTTCAGTGAAATGATACAAGATTCAAGTGAACTAAAGCAGGAAATCAGTGCAGTGGCAGCACGAATGGACCTGATGAAAGAGGGCTTGCAAGCAGCAGTCGGGGAAGCCAGACAGTTTACTGTGGGCTGCTGTGGAGGAAAGCCACTTTACATGGGGCTAGCGGGGTCCACCCTCGACGCCAGACAGTGAAGCGGGGAGCATCAGGGAGGTGGAGAACGAGGGGCAAATAGACAATGTTGCAGGGTGTGTTGTCGGTGCACAGGGGCACCCAGAGGACGAGCCTGTGAGTGAGCCGCCTGTGTCTCGCCCCCTCCGATCGAGGAAGAGACCTCAGTGGTGGACAGACTATATGTGTGGAAGCCTGCTGGGAGGCCACCAAAGAGGTGTCAGGTGTGAGGTGGCCCGACCTGCCGCCTTGCTGTGTGTCGCCTTGCCGAGTGCGCCTTTGTCATTGTGTGAGGCATTGTGTCACACGGTCCCCCCATGTTACGTGTACCGTTTGCTGAGTAAACTGGCCAAAGTGTACTCTGTGTATCTGCTTTGTCACCCATTTTGAGCTGCTATAGGTACACTTCGTTACACTTGCCCATCTAAGCCGAGTGGAAGTTACGCGACTCCCCTGTGCCTTGTGCACCTGTATGGCGTGTGTGAACCCTGTAGCCTAACCTAACCTAACCGTGTTTTGGGGGGACAGAGGGAGGATGTGAAGAAAGGGGGTAATGTAACAATATATATATATATATATATATATATATATATATATATATATATATATATATATATATATATATATATATATATTGTACACACATGATTGTATAACTACTGTTGTTTGTGTTTCATGAAGGAACTCACGTGAAACATCTGTTAGCCACTCAACGAAATATCGCATACAAGTGAAAAGAAACGTACCTAAATTATTTATTTTGGGGGGCATTTTGAACCCCGCATAAATTTGAAAACACGTAAAGCAAACAAGCGTAAAAGGAGAGGTACCCGTACTACATATTTAGTCTTGATACTTTCCAATAATTTCTTCGTAAAACTCATTTCTCTTTCAACGTTCACAAACCTCCTCATGGTTCCTCTTGTCATTATGAAATCCAGAAAAATCACTTGTTACATTTGAGTCAGCTATCTTTCTTATACCCAGTGGTGTCTCCAAAACATGGGTCTGTTTATGTCGCTTCAGCTCCAGGGCAGGCCAGAGTTGACTCCTTCTCACTCTCTATTTAGCAGTAATCTTTTAATTGATTTGTTTACTATTGGATACAGGAAAAATAAGAATAGCCCACTATCTCCCCTGTACATATATACTAGGCTCCTCCTGCAGTAAAGGACCTGGTAGCTAATGCCATTGTATGTTCAGAAATACACGTCTGTTCAGTACTAGCATCGGTGTATGTATTTACCTAGTTGTATTATACACGGTTTCAGTAGGGCTCGTAGTGTCCTGTCTCCATATCTCCATATATCCAACATTTCCTTGAATTTATGTACATTGGTTGCATTAACAATCTCTTCTCTTCTTAAACAATTCCAAATGTCCATAATTCTATGGGGAAAACTACTTTTTGTGTCTTTTAAACACCAGCTCTTTCTTTAGCGTCTTTGAGTGTCCTCTCCTCTGTCTGGTTTCTTCTTCCATCATCACCAGGTTTTGCTTGTCCAGTTTTTCAATACTATTTACTATCTTATATAGAGTTATTAGATCTCTCTCCCTTCTATCTTGCAAAGTTAGCAGTCCCATTTCTTTAATCCATGTTCATAAGTTAGTTCTTTTAATTCTAGTACCATTTTCGTGGCTGCTCTTTGGATCCTTTCTAATTTTCTTATATCCCTTTTCGCATTAGGTGACCACGTCACTGCTGCATATTCTAACCTCAGACGTATCATACTGGTTAGAATTTTTTTCATCATATCCTTATCCATGTAGTGGAAAGCCACCCTAATATTGGTTAATATTCTGTATATTGATCCAAAAAGTTGATTTATGTGCCGCTCTGGGCTTAATGAATCTTGTATCACCACCCCTAGCTCTTTTTCTTCCTTGGTCTTCAGTATTACCTCCTCTCCCATCTTGTAGTTCCATTTTGGCATTCTGTTGCTCTTTCCTAGCTCCATCATATGACATTTCTTAGCATTAAAATCCACTTTCCATCTCTTACTCCATTCATCAATCTTATCTATATCTCCTTGTAGCTCTCAGCAGTCATCGGTGTTTTTAACAACTCTCATCAATTTGGTGTCATCTGCAAACAGGTTCATATAGATGGTCATGCCACACTGCATATCATTTACATATATCTGGAACATAATGGGTGCTAAGACTGATCCCTGTGGTACTCCACTTATTACATTTCTCCAACTTAAAGTTGGTTCCATGATTGCAGTTCCCATTTCTCTATCTTTCAAATACTCTTGCATCCATTCTAATACTTTCCCTTTCAGTCCATCTATGTATTTTTGTTTCCATAAGAGTCTTTTGTATGGAACTCTCAAATTCTAGGTAGACAGCATCCACTCACCCATCTCTGTTATCGATTCCTTCAATTACTTGTGTATAGAAACTTTGTAGATTTGTCACACATGACTTTCCTTGCCTGAATCCGAATTGCCTATCAGATATAACTCCGCTGTCTTCCAAATATCTCACCCATTTTACTTTCATTAATATCTTGCAGATTTTGCTGACAACACTTATTACTGACACAAGTCTATGATTTAGTGGGTCAGTCTTCTTTCCTCCTTTGTAAATGGGTACTATGTTGGCCCTCTTTCACTCCAAGTGAGTTGAGTTGAGTCAAATCAGGGCGAGTCATCAAGCGTCATGAATCACCACCCCAGTCTAGCATTGATTTGTATGGATCTTTGAAAAAACCATTTACACTTTAAGATTGGCCATGAATTGATTTTTTTTTATCTGTACAAAGTGGGAATTTTCATAAGAATTTATAGGCTAAATGAGACCACCTAATGGAGGCCTCCTACCTGAAAGCCCACCCACTAGAGGGCTGTTACCCCGAGTGGACACCCAATTTCCACTCAGACCGTAGTCAGTATTCGAACCTATGAGCTCGGGGATCTCAAGGCCCCTAGAGCGCAAGCGTTTCCACTGGTGTAAAAGTTTTTTTCAAAGATCCGTACAAATCAATGCCAGACTGGGGTGGCAATTCATGACACATGATGATTTGCTTTGACTTGACTCGACACGACTTCCTTGGTGTAAACGTAGCATTAGTGTCCAGCCTAATACTCCATCTGATCCCATTGCTTTTCTTCATCCAAACTTTCCATCAGTCTGCCAACTTCTTGCTTCTGTACCACGACCTCCTTCAATCCCTCCTGTGCCTCTGTCATGTTTGGTTCTGTAAATGCCTCCTTTTCTGTGAAAACTGATTTGAAGCTCTCTTTCATAATTTCACTAAGCTCTTCTGTTGTTTGGTATATTTTTCTCCCTTTACTATCTTTACACTTCATCTTTCCAATTATACATTTACAGAAAAGTTTGGATTCATTTTCACACATCTCTACCACATCTTATCTATGGTTTCTTTACATTTCATTTTTCAATTTACATATTTATAGAAGAGTTTGGGTTCACCTCCACATTTCTCTACTACATCCTTTTCAAAAGCTATTTCTTCCTCTCTTCTTATCCTGGCATACTCATTTCTTGATTCTTTGTATCTCTCTCTATTACTTTCATTCCTCTGCTTCTTTAGTTTCCTTTGAGTTCTATCCTTTGCCCTCTTCACTTCTGCACATCTAGCATTGTACCATAAGTGTT
>JAHFWG010000704.1:0-67726 GCA_020233015.1 Callinectes sapidus | reverse complement strand
AGGACACCACCCTCCAGTCAGCAGCGCGATCAAGACGAGGCTAGTGGAAAGACTTCTCCTGTCACCTGCTGTTACCCTGCCGGAGAGGAAGGTCCTGAGCTGCCTCCCTTCCACTGTTACCTACCCTCGCTTGATTTAGCCTCTCGCTCTCACTGGACGTCGGATACCGTTGGGCTGGTTACGTTGCTCCACTTCTACAGGACCACCACCTACATCAGTTGTGTTTGCCTCTACATCCGTGACAGGTATTTAGAGTGTATCTTTTGTTGTTGCGCCCCTTTCCTGGTTCTCGTTGTCGAGACTATAGTCTTTCATAAGGGACGTAACACGGAAGATTTCTTTCTCGTACTGATTGTCCGGAGTAGTGTGCCTTGTTATTGGCGTGTTGCCTTTAGTGGTTCCTGTTTCTTTTATTGTGTCATGTGTGCACGAATTAATATATTTAAGGAAGCATTCCTAGTGTTTATTGTCCCCCTTGACAGATATTAGCACTTCCTGGGGACCTTTTTATTCTTGATAGGCCGGGAGAGAGTATTGCTCCCCGTTTGCCTTTACAAGTGGCGACCTCGCCAGGATAAGTGCTGTTATCTGCTTGGGTGTTTAAGTCGCCTTAAGCGCGCACTCACTGTCTGTGGCCCGGAAGTGAGTTCCTAGGATTATTACCCTCTAGTGCTTTTGAGGATTGTTGATTGTTTCTGTTAACATGGCTGTGTTTGCCTGTGTTTTTGCGTACTAGTTACGTTTGTGGCACTTTGCAGGGTGTGTCATTTATTTAATTTTGTTTACTGTTTCCTTGCTTTTAGAGTTGTTCTCTACTGGACTCGAAGGAAGTCAGTTTGTGGTTTGTAGTCTTTATTGTAGTTTGTTATTTTGTTATTGCTTGTGTGCCTTATTTTCTGTGCGACTAAGATGTCTTCTATTCAAGACCTGAAGGAACAAGCTGAGATCTTGGGCCTAAAAGGGGATGATATTGCTAAGTTTGTTCTGCAACAGCAAGCATATCAACGTGAGGAGCGTGCCAGGGAGCGTGAGGAACGTGAGAGGGAACGGCAACGTGAGGAACGTGAGAAGGAACGTGAGAAGGAGCGTGAGGAACGTGAGAAGGAACGGGAACGTGAGGAACGTGAGAAGGAATGGCAACGTGAGGAACGTGAATGTGAACATAAGATCAAGTTAGCCGAAATTCAAGCAAACAAGGAGATTGAGTTGGCTCGTGTTCCTGCACCTTCACAGCCCATTTCTGACCCGGTTGTTGATCCGGTAAGTCGTCCTAAGCTTCCCTTGTTGCAGGATGGAGAAGACATCACTTCCTACCTCAACCGCTTCGAGCGCGTTGCTGAGTTACTCAATGTGAGGCAAGATAGTTATGCAGTACGGCTTGGAAGCTTACTTACTGGTAAGGCTGCCGAGTTGTATACTTCTTTGTCCGCTGATGTCACCAAAGACTATGACCTGTTGAGGAAATCCTTACTCACTGGATTTAACAAGACTCCTGATGGTTACCGTGCTGAGTTCCGGAATGCCAAGATTTCATCCGGGGAAACTTTCCAACAGTTTTCCTCCCATCTGACCCGACTGTTTCAGGCATGGTTGGAAGCTTCCGAAATAGGTAACACTTTTGCTGATTTGAAGGAGTTCATGATACTTGACCAGTTCTTGTCTTCCCTCCATCCAGACTTACGTACTTTCCTCAAGGAACGGCGTCCCACTGCTTTGAAGGACGCCATTCAGCTAGCTGATGACTGGACCTCAGCTCACCCAACGCTTCCTCGCGCTGCAACTACCGGCTTTAGGAAGGCCACTCGACCATCTCAGCTATCTCCTTCCAACAAGGCAACACCAGCTCCTTCGAACTCTGCCAGCGGCCGAAGGGACACTTCCTCGTCCGTGACTTGCCATGGTTGTGGGGAAGTCGGTCACATTCGTCCTCGTTGCCCGAAGAATCCACGCAACTATAAGGCGGGTACGTCTGCCACGCTTCCATATAAGGTAGGATTTTGCCTGTCCGACCGAAGAGTTCCTCATTTCCAAGCCTCTGGTACTGTTAACGGGGCTTGGGTCTCCACAATCATTCGGGACACTGGCTGTTCCTGGGTGATGGTCTCGGAAGAGGTATTACCTGATATTGATACCTCCCACTGCAGGAAAGTCTTTGTGGCCGACTACTTGGGACGAGTAGATACATTTCCTGTAGTGTCCTGCTACCTTCGCTGCCCCTATTACGAAGGTTGGACGGACGCCATCAGAGCCCCAATCAAGTTCGCCGGCGTTTTGGTTGGTAACATTGCAGGAGTTAGACATCCTAATAGTTTGCATTCCTCAGCTGATGCCAGAGATGTCTCCTCCCCCATGGACTCTGCTATTTCACGTCCGGCTCAGACTGTTTTGCCATCACCAACAACTTCCTGTGCTGACACCTCTTCTCCGGTACCAGAACTCCCTCCTGTGTGTGCCGTCCAGACCAGAGCTGGTAAGATGAAGCGTGTTCACCCCTTAGCTCTGCCAGCTCTACAGCATCTCTCTGTGACTCCTGCTGACTTCAGTCGCCTTCAGGCCTCCTGTGACACTCTCTCTGCTGCTAGAGCTAAAGCCGCCTCGGGAGAAGCTGACAAAATGAGGAACGGGTCTACCTACCAATTCGTCATGGTTGACGGCCTCCTTTACCGTAAATGTTTAACCTCTGATCGGCCGGATAAGGTACGCAAGACATCATTGGTTGCTCCCCGTGACTGTCGTCCTATTATCCTCTCTGTTGCTCATGAGAGCCCCTTGGCTGGCCACTTCTCCCGCAGGAAAACTGAACTGAAGGTCGCAGAACAGTTCTACTGGCCTGGTATGGGAACGGATATCAGAGCCTTCTGCCGTTCCTGTGACAAGTGCCAACGCTTTTCAGCTAAAGGACGTGTACGACCAGTCCCCCTGCATCCCATGCCTATCATCACGCACCCGTTTGCACGTGTTGCCATCGACTTGGTGGGACCACTTTCTCCGGCTTCATCTGATGGTCACAGGTACATTCTCAACCTTATTGATTTTGCGACTGGTTTTCCAGAGGCTGTACCGTTAAAGGACATAGACTCAATTTCTGTTGCTGAAGCCTTGCTTACAATTTTCTCCAGAGTTGGATTTCCGCGAGAAATACTGTCAGACCGTGGGACTCAATTTACTTCCAACCTGATGAGTGAACTGCACAAACTTTTGGGTGTGAAACCTATCTTCACCACTCCATTCCATCCTAGTGGGAACGGCCGGATCGAGAGACTACACGGACCTCTAAAAGCCGTTCTACGTAAGTTATGTGCCGAGAAGCCCCGCGAGTGGCATAGGTATCTTATACCCACCTTATTTGCCCTAAGAGAACTTCCGAGTGACCGGACTGGGTTTTCGGCCTTTGAACTTCTGTATGGCCGTTCAGTTCGAGGTCCACTCTCCGTTCTGCGAGATCTCTCCTCATAGTTCACCTGTCGTCATGGTAAGGAAAACTGATGGTTCTTTTCGCATGGCCATAGACTATCGTCAACTGAATTCCATCACTGTCTTCCATGCCGAGCCTACTTGCAGCATGGAAGAAGATCTTCACAAGTTCTCTGGCGCTAAGTACTTCAGCGAACTAGACCTCTGCAAAGCTTACTATCAGATACCTCTGTCAGACCGTGCTAAAGCTTTGACTGCCTTTCCCACTCACTTAGGTCTGATGGAGTTCTGCCGGATGCCTTTTGGACTTGTTACTGCTTGCGCCACGTACATCCGCCTGATGAGACTTGTGTTGGCTGGACTGCCCAACGTGTGCTTCTACTTCGACAACATCTTCGTGTTCTCTGCATGCTGGGACGAACATCTTGAGGCTCTACGCCGCGTCTTTGAGCGACTACGGGATCACCACCTGACCGTCAAGCCTTCGAAGTGTCGGTTTGGAGTTACTTCCATCCAGTACCTCGGATTCGTTCTAGACGGAACATCTTTACGACCCCAGCATAGCAAGATTGAAGCGATAACTAAGTTATCTCCACCTACCAACAAGAAACTGCTAAGAACTTTCCTTGGTCTAGTTTCCTTTTACAGATTGTTTATTCCGCAGGCGTCTGACTACACTGGCCCATTGTCCGACCTGCTAAGGAAGACTAGTCCGGAATCTCTTCCCTGGAATGAAGATCTGTTGGAGCGATTCTACCATCTGAAGGCCGCACTATCTTCACAACCTGTACTGAAATTGCCTGATCCCCACGAGACCTTCGTCCTACGGACTGATGCTTCCCTTCATGGTCTGGGAAGATGGATTTGATATAAAAATATTGTAAAACCTTTAAAAACGTTGAAAAAATGATATATCAAATCGCATATGTTATACTTGTAAAAGGGGGTTTTTATGTAAAATGCCGTTAATACTCTTAAAAACTTTAAAAACGTAATTTATGGAATTTTACATAGAAAAAGTATATTGTAACATGAAAAAGTTGTTTTCTACAAAATGTGTTTAAACGTCCAAAAAGGTTAAAAATGGATATTTTGTACAGTTTCAGAGAAGGAAAATGTAGATAGTGTTTATTTACTTGTTTTTAATCAAAACATTGAAATCAATAGAAAATTATTTTAAAAAGTGACTTTTGGTGTAAAATAATATTTTTTTTTTTCGTAAAAGAGATGGTTTTCCTTTAAAAGTAGTAATTAACCGAAAAACATTGAAAAAAATGGCCATTTATGCAGTTTTAGAGAGAAAAAAATATATTCTCGTAAAATAAGGATAAAAGCATAAAAAAAATAATTTCTGCTATTTTAGAGAAAAAAATATATTGTCGAGAAAAAGATTGTATTTTTTTGGTTTTCTTCCACCAACAAATGAAAATATGAAAAAAATCTTGAAAAAGTAACTTTTCAGGCAGAATTTTCTTCTTTATTCACATTGCATATATTATACTTGTAAAAGGGGGTTTTGTTTAAAATGCCGTTAATACTCCTAAAAGACGTTGAAAAACACGTCCTTTATGATTTTTTTTCAGAAAAAGAGTATATTGTGGATATATTCAGTGTTTTTTGTTTATTTTTTTAAGGAAAACAATGAAATAAGCAGAAAATGATCGAAAAAATTCACTTTTTCGGTGAAAAGAAACTTTTTTCGTGAAATGGCATATATTCCTTTTTCTGAACTAAAAAAAAAGATGGTCTTTCTTAGATAAGATGTTACTTCTCGTATAAACGCTGGAAGAGGGATAATTTATGCAATTTTGAGAGAAAAAAATGAATTTCCATGAAAAGTTAATATATTTCTTGCTAATTTCTTCATTTTCATTCAAAACATGGAAATGAAAAGAAAAAATACTGAAAAATCCCTTTTCTTAAAGAAATATATATTTCTTCCTTGAAATGGCTTGTATTACATTTTATGTAACATGAAAAAGGCATTTTCTTCTAAATGTAGTTAAAACCAATAAAAACGTTTAAATAGGGTAGTTTAAGTAACTTTAAAGAAAAAAGCAATACGCTATAGCGTATTGTTCATGTTTTTAATTAAAACATGAAAATTCAAAAAAAAATACTGAAAAACTCACTATTGGAGGTAAAAACATACTTTTTTCTAAGGGAAGATGGATTTGTCATAAATATATTGTAAAACCCTTAGAAACGTTGAAAAATGGACAATTCAAATTACATATATAATACTTATAAAAGGGGGCTTTATTTAAAATGCCGTTAATTCTCTTAAAACTGAAAAACACGTAATTTATGAAATTTTAGATAAAAAAAAAAAGTGTATTGTAACATGAAAAAGTTGTTTTCTACAAAATGTTTAAATGTCTAAAAAGCTTAAAAATAAGTACTTAGTACAGTTTTACATAAAGAAAATGTAGATAGTGTTTATTTTCTTGTTTTAAATCAAAACATTGAAATCTATAGAAAATTATTAAAAAGGGAATTTGGTGTAAAATCATATTTTTTTTTTTCGTAAAAGAGATGGTTTTCCTTGAAAAGTTGTAAATCTCCGAAAAACATTGAAAAAAGGGTAAGTTATGCAGTTTTAGAGAAAAAAATATATAATATCGTAAAATAAGAAGAAAAAGCATAAAAATAGGTTATTTGTGCAATTTTAGAGACAAAACAAATACTCTCGAGAAAAGAATGTATGTTTTTGGTTTTTTCCACCAAAAAATTAAAATAATAAAAAACATAGAAAAAGTCAATTTTTAGGCAGAATTTTCTTCTATATTAGACTTGCATATATTATACTTGTAAAAGGGGGTTTGTTTTAAATGCCGTTAATACTTCTAAAAACGTTGAAAAATACGTCATTTTCGATTTTTTTGAGTAAAAAGTATATTGTCGCAATATTCAGTGTTTTTTGTTTATTTTTTAATGAAAACAATGAAATAATCAGAAAATCATCGAAAAATTCATTTTTCGGTGAAAAAGAACTTTTTTCTTGAAATGGCATATTTTCCTCTTTTCTGAACAAAAAAAAATAATGGTCTTTCTTATATAAGATGTCAATTCTCTTTAAAAATTCATGAAAGGGGATAATTTATGCAATTTTGAGAGAAAAAATGAATTGCAATAAAAAGTTAATATATTTTTTGGTTTTTCGTTCATTTTCAATCAAAACATGGAAATGAAAAAAAAGACTGAAAAATGCTTTTTCTAAAAGAAATATATATTTTTTCCTTAAATTGGCTTGTATTACATTTTGTGTAACATAAAAAAGGGATTTCCTTCAAAATGTTGATAAAACCAATAAAAAGGTTTAAATACGGTAGTTTATGTAACTTTAAAGAGAAAAACAATACGCTATAGCGTATTGTTCATGTTTTTAATTAAAACATGGAAATCCAAAGAAAATTAGTGAAATAATTACTTTTGGAGGTAAAAACATACTTTTTTTTCTAAGGAAAGATAGATTTGTCATAAAAATATTGTAAAACCCTTAAAAACGTTGAAAAATATATATTTTAAATCGCATATGTTATACTTGTAAAAGGGGGTTTTGTGTAAAATACTGTTAATACTCCTAAAAACTGAAAAAAACCTAATTTTTTAAATCTAAGATGAAAAAAGTATATTATAACATGAAAAAGTTTTTTCTACAAAATGTTTTTAAACGTCCAAAAAGGTTAAAAATGGGTACTTTATACAGTTTCAAAGAAAGAAAATATATATAGTGTTTATTTTCTTGTTTTTAATCAAACCATTGAAATCAATAGAAAATTATTAAAAAATGACTTTTGGTGTAAAATTATATTTTTTTCGTAAAAGAGATGGGTTTTTTTTCAAAAGATGTAAATTTCCGAAAGCATTTAAAAAAGGGTCACTGATGCATTCTTAGACAAAAAAATATATTATCGTAAAATAAGGATAAATGCATGAAAATAGGTAACTTGTGGAATTTTAGAGAAAAAATATATTGTCGAGAAAAAGATTGTTTTTTTTGGGGGGGGGTTTTCCTCCACCAACGAATGAAAATAAGAAAAAAACATTGAAAAAGTCACTTTTTAGGCAGAATTTTCTTCTTTATTCAAGTTGCATATATTTTACTTGTAAAAGGGGGTTTTGTTTAAAATGGCGTCAATACTCCTAAAAACGTTGAAAAACACGTCATTTATGATTTTTATTCAGAAAAAGTATATTGTCGCAATATTCAGTGTTTTTTTTATTATATTTTTTTATTAAAACAATGAAATAAGAAGAAAATCATCGAAAAATTCACTTTTTCGGTGAAAAGGATTTTTTTTTCGTGAAATGGCATATATTCCTTTTTTCTGAACAAAAAAAAAAGATGGTCTTTCTAAGGTAAGATGATAATTCTCATAAAAACGGTTGAAAGGGGATAATTTATGCAATTTTGAGAGAAAAAAATGAATTACAATAAAAAAGTAATATATTTCTTGCTTTTTCTTTCATTTTTAATCAAAACATGGAAATGAAAAGAAAAAAAACTGAAAAATCCTTTTTCTAAAAGAAATATATATTTTTTTTTCCTTGAAATGGCTTGCATTATTCTTAATGTAACATTTCCTTGAAAGGGCTTGTATTACATTGAACATAACTACTTTAAAGTGGAAAACAATACGCTATAGCGAATTGTTCATGTTTTTAATTAAAACATGGAAATTCAAAAAAAATTACTGAAAAACTCACTTTTGAAGGTAAAAACATACTTTTTTTTCCAAGGAAAGATGTATTGGTCATAAAGATATTGTAAAACCCTTAAAAACGTAGAAAATATATAATTCCAATCGAACATGTTATACTTGTAAAAGGGGATTTTGTGTAAAATGCCTTTAATAGTCTTAAAAACTGAGGAAAACGTAATTTACGTAATTTTAGATAAAAAAATATATATATATTGTAACATGAAAAAGTTGTTTTCTACAAAATGTTTTTAAACGTCCAAAACGTTAAAAATGGGTACTTTGTACAGTTTCAGAGAAAGAAAATGTATATAATGTTTATTTTCTTGTTTCTAATGAAAACATTGAAATCAATAGAATATCATTATAAAATTAATTATGGTTTAAAATCATATTTTTTTTCGTAATAGAGGTGGTTTTCCTTTAAAGTTGTAAATCTCCAAAAAACATTGAAAAAAGGGTCGTTGATGCAGTTTTAGAGAAAGAAAAAATTATTATCGTAAAATAAGGATCAAAGCATAAAAATAAGTAATTTGTGCAATTTTAGTAGAAAAAAAAACTGTCTAGAAAAAGAATGATTTTTTTTGGTTTTCTTCCACCAACAAATGAAAATAAGAAAAAACATTGTAAAAGTCACTTTTTAGGCAGAATTTTCTTCTTTATTCTAATTGCATATATTATAATTGTAAAGTGGGTTTTGTTTAAAATGGCGTTAATACTCCTAAAAACGTTGAAAAACACGTCATTTATGATTTTTTTTCAGAAAAAGTATATTGTCGCAATATTCATTGTCATTTTTTATATTTTTTGATGAAAACAATGAAATAAGCAGATAATCATCGAAAAATTCATTTTTTCGGTGACAAGGATTTTTTTTTTGTGAAATGGCATATATATTTCTTTTTTTCTGAACTAAAAACAAGATGGTTTTTCTAAGATAAGATGTTAATTCTCCTAAAAAAACGCTGGAAAGGGGATAATTTATGCAATTTTGAGAAAAAAAAAAGAATTGCAATAAAAAGGTATTATATTTCTTGCTTTTTCCTTCATTTTCAATCAAAACATAGAAACGAAAATAAAAAAACACAGAAAAATATTTTTTCTATAAGAAATATATATTTTTTTTCCTTGAAATGGCTTGTATTACATTTAATATAACATTGAAAAGGGATTTTCTTCAAAATGTTGTAAAAACCAATAAAAAGGTTTAAATTGGGTAGTTTATGCAACTGTAAAGAGAAAAACCATACCCTATAGCATATTTTTCATGTTTGTATTTAAAACATGGAGATTCGAAGAAAATTACTGAAAAACTCACTTTTGGAGGTAAAAAGATGCTTTTTTCTAAGTGAAGATGGATTTGTCATAAAAATATTGTAAAACCATTAAAAACGGTCAAAAATGGATAATTCAAATAGAATATATTATACTTGTAAAAGAAGGTTTTGTGTGAACTGCCGTTAATAATCCTAAAAACTGAAAAAAAACCTAATTTTTGAAATTTTACATAAATAAAGTATATTGTAACATGAAAAGTTTTTTTCTAAAAAATATTTTTAAACTTACAAAAAGGTTAAAAATGGGTACTTTGTACAGTATCAGAGAAAGAAAATGTATATAGTGTTTATTTTCTTGTTTTTAATCAAAATATTGAAATCAATAGAAAATTAAAAAATGACTTTTGGTGTTAAATCATATTTTTTTCGTAAAAGATATGGTTTTCCTTGAAAAGTTGTAAATCTCCGAAAAACATTGAAAAAAGGGTAATTTATGCAGTTTTAGAGAAAA
The DNA here is from genome assembly GCA_020233015.1 of Callinectes sapidus. Classification (NCBI taxonomy): domain Eukaryota; kingdom Metazoa; phylum Arthropoda; class Malacostraca; order Decapoda; family Portunidae; genus Callinectes; species Callinectes sapidus. The sequence continues at coordinate 57,821 of JAHFWG010000704.1, read as the reverse complement.
AAAATATATTATCGTAAAATAAGCATAAATGCATATAAATAGGTAACTTGTGCAATTTTAGAGAAAAAAAATATATTGTCGATAAAAAGAATGTATTTTATTGGTTTTCTTCCACCAACAAATGAAAATAAGAAAATACATTGAAAAAGACACTTTCTCGGCAGAATTTTCTTCTTTATTCCAATTGCATATATTTTAGTTGTAAAAGGGGGTTTTGTTTAAAATGCCGTTAATACTTCTAAAAACGTTGAAAAAACACGTCATTTATGGTTTTTTTCAGTAAAAAGTATATTGTCGCAATATTCAGTGTTTTTTGTTTATTATTTGATGAAAACAATGAAATAAGCAGACAGTCATCGAAAAATTCACTTTTTCGGTGAAAAGGAAATTTTTTTCTTGAAATGGTATATATTCCTTTTTTCTGACCTAAAAAAAGATTGTCTTTCTAAGACAAGATGATAATTCTCCTAAAAAACGCTTGAAAGGGAATAATTTATGGAATTTTGAGATAAAAAAAAATTAATTGTAATAAAAATTAATATATTTCTTGCTTTTTCCTTCATTTTCAATCAAAACATGGAAATGAAAAGAAAAAACACTGAAAAATCCTTTTTCTATAAGAAGTATAATTTTTTTTCCTTGAAATGGCTTGTATTACATTTTATGTAACATGAAAAAGGGATTTTCTTCAAAATGTTGTTAAAACCAATAAAAAGGTTAATATAGGGTAGTTTATGTAACTTAAAAGAGAAAAACAATACGCTATAGCGTATTGTTCATGTTTTAATTTAAAACATGGAAATTCAAAGTAAATTACTGAAAGACTCACTTTTGGAGGTTTAAACATACTTTTTTTTCTAAAGGAAGATGGATTTGTCATAAAAAAAACGTTGAAAATATGTCATTTAAATCGCATATGTTATACTTGTAAAAGGAGTTTCTTTTTTTAAATACCATTAAAACTCTTAAAAACTGAAAAAACGTAATTTTTGTAATTTTAGATAAAAAAAAAAAAATATGTTGTAACATGAAAAAGATATTTTCTACAAAATGTTTTTAAACGTCCAAAAAGGGGTACTTTGTACAGTTTCAGAGAAAGAAATTGTATATAGTGTTCATTTTCTTGTTTTTAATCAAAACATTGAAATCAATAGAAAATGATTAAAAAATGACTTTTAGTTTAAAATCATATTTTTTTTCTTAAAAGAGATGGTTTTCCTTGAAAAGTTGTAAATCTCCAAAAAACACTGAAAAAAGAGTTATTTATGCAGTTTGAGAGAAAAAATATATATATTATCTTAAAATAAGAATAAAAGCATAAAAATAGGTAATTTGTGGAATTTTAGAGAGAAAAAATATTGTCGAGAAAAAGAATGTATTTTTTTTTGGTTTTCTTCCACCAACAAATTAAAATAAGATAAAAACATTAAAAACATCACTTTTTAGGCAGAATTTTTTTCTCTATTCAAATTGCATATATTATACATGTAAATGGGTTTTTTTTTGTAAAATGCCAGAAATACTCCTAAAAACGTTGAAAAACACGTCTTTTATGAAATTTTTGAGAAAAATGTATATTGTCGCAAAATTCATATTTTTTTGTTTATTTTTTTATAAAAACAATGAAATAAGCAGAAAATCATGGAAAAATTCACTTTTTCGGTGAAAAGGAACTTCTTTTGTTAAATGCCATATATTCCTTTTTTCTTAAGTAAAAAAAAGATGGTCTTTCATAGATAATATGTTTATTCTCCTTATTACGCTACAAAGGGGATAATTTGTGCAATTTTGAGAGAAAAAAAATTAATTGCCATAAAACGTTAATATATTTCTTGTTTTTTCCTTCATTTTCAATCAAAACATGGAAATGAATCGAAAAACACTGATTTTTTTTTTCCTTCAAATAGCTTGTTCTACATTTTATGTAACATGAAAAAGTGATTTTCTTCAAAATGTTTTTATAACCAATAAAAAGGTTTAAATAGGTTAGCTTATTTAACTTAAGGAGAAAAAAAACATATAGTGTATTTTTCTTGTTTTTAATTAAAATATGTAAATTAAAAGAAAATTAGTGAAAAACTCACTTTTTGATGTAAAAACTTTTTTTTTTTCTAAAGGAAGATTGATTCGTCATAAAAATATTTTAAAACCCTTAAAAACGTTGAAAAATGGATGATTTATGCACTTTTATTGAAAATACATATCATATACATATAATAAAACTTTTATAACTAAAACAAGGTGTTTATCTTTGAAATGTTGTTAACACTTTTAAAAACGATGAAAAAGAGGTAATTTATGCAATTTTGAGATAAAATGTACTGCCATTAAAATTAAATGTTTTCTTTCCTTCATTTACAATCAAAACATGGATAGAAAAAGAGAAACAAAGAATATTTTTGAAAAAAATTTGTTCTTTTCTTTGAAATGGCAAACCTTTTTAAATGAAAAAGATTTTTCATCAAAATATTGTTAAAACTTAAATATATAAATATATAAATATATAATAAAATATTATTAAAAAAAGTTTTTAAAAAAATGTTGATTAAATTTCATATATTACAATTATATTTACGTGAAAAAGAGGGTTTTCTTTTAAATGTTGTTAATACTCTGAAAAACGTTAAAACACGAGTAATTTATGGAATTTTAAGGGAAAAAATGTAATGCCACAAAAACTAAATGGATTTATTGGTTTTTCCTTCCTTTTCAATCAAAACATGGAAAGTAAAATAGAATCATTTAAATTATACCTTTTTTTAATATTTTCTTTCTCGAACGGCATATCTTACATTTTTTATAATATGAAAAAGGTTTTTTCTTCAAATGTTAAAACGTCCAAAGAGGTTAAAATTTGCTAGTTTATATACTTTCAGAGAAAGAAAATATTTAAAGTGTTTTTTTCTTGTTTTTAATCAAAACATTGAAATCAATAGAAAATCATTGAAAAATCACTTTTGGAGTAAAATCATTCTTTTTTTTTTCTAAAAGTAAGCAGCTTCCTTGAAAAGTTTTAAATCTCCCCAAAACGTTGAAAAAAGGATGATTTATGCAGTTTTAGTGATAAAAAACATATACTCGTAATAAAAGGATGAAAACATAAAAATGGGTAGTTTTTGCAATTTTAGCGAAAAAATATTGTCGTAAAAAACAGTTATTTTTTTGCTTTTCTTCTATCAACCAATAAAAATAACATGGAAAACATTAAAAAAAAGTCACTTTTCCGGCAGAATTTTTTTTCTTATTTCAAATTGAATATGTTATACTAGTAAAAGGGGGTTTGTGTAAAATGCCGTTACTACTCTTAAAAACGTTGAAAAAACGTAATTAATGAAATTTTAGATAAAAATGTATATTCTAATATGAAAAAGTGGTTTTCTACAAAATGTTTTGAAACGTTCAAAAAGGTTAAAAAATGGGTACTTTTTACAGTTTCAGAGAAAGAAAATGTATATAGTGTTTATTTTCTTGTTTTTAATCAAAACATTGAAATCAATAGAAAATTATTAAAAATTACTTTTGTTTGAAAATCATATATTTTTTGGTAAAAGAGAGGGTTTTCCTTGAAAAGTTGTAAATCTCCGAAAAACCCTGAAAAAAAGGGTCAATTATGCAGTTTTAGAGAAAATAGTATATTGTCGTAAAATGTGGATGAAAACATAATAATGGGTAATTTGTGCAATTTCAGAAGAGATGGTTTTCCTTATAAAGTTGTAAATCTCCGAAAAAACATTGAAAAAAGGGTCATTTATGCAGTTTTAGAGAAAAAAATATTATCGTAAAATAAGGATAAAAACAATTTTAAAGAAAATAATATTGTCGAAAAAAAATGTATTTTTTGGTTTTCTTCCACCAACAAATAAAAATAAAATAAAAACATTGAAAAACTCACTTTTTTGGCAGAATTTTCTTCTTTATTCAAATTACATATATTATACTTGTAAAAGTGGGTTTTGTGTAAAATGCCAGAAATACTCCTTAAAACGTTGAAAAACCACCTAGTCAGACGCTGGTTTTTATTTTTCATCCGAGACACAAATTGCAGTGGATTATGATCACTGTATACAATAAATTTTTGATTAGTGTTGCCAAGATATATTTCAATTTTTTCTAGTGCCATCAGCAATGCAATAGCTTCTTTTTCTATAGTGCTGTAGTTTTTCTAGAAAGACTTGAACTTTGTCGACATGTAACATATTGAATGCATTATGTTAGTGTCATCAGTTTGTAGCAGTACGGCACCAGCACCAATATCACTTGCATCTACTTGTACTTGGAATGGACGATGAAAATCGGGTGCTCTCAGGACTGGCGTTGTAATGAATAGAGAATGGATGTTATCAAATGCCGTCTGACATGCTGGTGACCATTCAAACTTCTTATGAGGGCTGACGAGGTCTGTGAGTGGAGCAGCAACTACCGAGAAGTTTGGGCAGAATCCTCGATAATAGCCAGCTATTCCCAAAAAACGTTGTACGGCTTTCCGGTTGCTTGGTATGGGCAGCTTACAGATAGCATCCACCTTGGCTGCAACAGGTGCAACAATTCCTCCACCCACTTCATGTCCCAGGAAGGTAATTCGTGCATGCTGGGCCAAATTCACTCTTTGCTAGATTCACTGTAAGTTTAGCGTCTGATAGACGTTGAAAGAGAGCCTTCAATGCAGGAAGATGTCGAGGCCAGGAAGATGAATATACCACCAGATTGTCCAGGTACACGCTCACCCCTTCACGTCCTGTGGTGATTACTGACATTAACCTCTGGAAGACCGCCGGAGCGTTTCGCATCCCAAAGGGAAGGATAGTGTACTGATAGAGGCCGTCAGGAGTCAAAAAGGCAGATATCTTCTTGGCTTCCTCTGACAAGGGTATTTGGTAATAACCCTTTAGAAGATCCAGCTTCGTGACGTAAGCAGCATTCCCCACCGAATCTATGATGTCGTCGATGCGAGGTAGTGGAAAACTGTCAGCGCGGGTGAGCTGGTTCACCTTCCGGTAGTCTGTACACAAGCGGAAACTTCCGTCCGGCTTGGGTACAAGCACATACGGAGAGGCCCACTCACTGTTGCTTGGTTCGGCTAGACCATGTTGAAGCAGGAATTGTACCTCTTCTTTCAGAATCCGTCGCTTGTCAGGAGACACACGGTAGGGGGACTGCTTGATAGGAACAGCACCATCCATTAACCGAACCTCATAGAGCACAGTAGGACTGGGTTTAGGCACATCTGCAAAACTCTCTCTAAATTCTTTCAACAGCTCATGCACTTCCGTCCTCTGCTCCTGAAGTAAATGATGGGTCTTAAAGCACGGCTCATTGAGTATATCAGAATTCTTTACTTTGACCTCCTTTTCACTCATAAAATTCTCACAGGCATCTTGGTCTTTCCATTCCTCAGCATTATTAACATCTTGTTTGACATACATCAAATTTACATCATTCCTTGGGTAATATTCCTTTAGAAGATTTATATGGACTAATCTTTTCCCTTTTCGCCTACCAGGTGCAGAAATGACATAATTTACGTCACTCTCTTTACTGAAAACTTCAAATGGTCCCTGGTACTTTGCTTGGAGTAGAAACTTCCTTAATGGCATAAACAACAACACTTTATCTCCAGGTTGAAATGATCTGTGCACTGGATCTTTGTCATATTGCCTCTTCATTTCTGCCTCAGCTTCTAATAAATTTTTCTTAGCCAGTTCTTGGGCACTTTTAAGTCTATCTTTCATTTTCACTACATATTCACTAAGAGTAACTGAATCACGTTCATCTAACCAACTTCCCTGTAACAGTTTCAACTGACCTCTAATGTCTCTTCCAAATAACAGTTCATAAGGTGAATATCCAAGACTCTCCTTTTTCGCACTTCTAATGGCATACAATTCATACGGAATACCTTCATCCCAGTCACATGTATTTTCTAAACAAAATTTAGTCAGCATGCTCTTGAGAGTCTGGTGGAACCGCTCAAGAGCACTTTGACTTTCCGGGTGGTATGCAGAAGCTAAACATTGTTTTATGCCCAAAGTGGCCATGACTTGTTGAAAGATAGCTGAAGTAAAGTTACTGCCCTGATCTGACTGTACTATACGAGGTAGACCAAACTGAGTGAAAAATATAGTCAGTACGGATATGATTGATGTTGATGTTATACGCCTCAAAGGGATGTCTTCTGTATACCTCGTTGTGGTACACATAATGGTTAACAGATATTCATTACCACCTCTAGTTTTTGGTAGAGGGCCCACAACATCAATTATTACCTTAGCAAACGGTTCACTCATTACAGGAATAGGGTGTAGTGGAGCAGGTTTAATGCCTTGATTAGGTTTACCAGAGAGTTGACAAATATGACAAGATCTACAATATTCTGCCACATCAGAAGTTAAATCTGGTAAATAAAAATATACCTAAGGATTTGGTCTAAAGTCTTCTTGACTCCAAGATGTCCTCCTATATGGTCATGGGAAAGATGCAACACGTTACCTTCATAGCAAGTGGGCACAACAATCTGAGGAACTTTCCTCCAGGTCTCACTGGCAGTAACTTCAGGTGGGCGAAACTTACGCATGAGTATGCCCGACTTAACATAAAAGCATACAGGTGTGTTTGCAATCTCTTCCACATCAACAGCTCTGGACATAAAAGAGACTAGCTTAAAATCATTTTGTTGGGCATCAATTAACATCTCACGTGTAACAGGGACATTCTTCATGTCCTCCTTCTCTGTCGTGCTCTTTTGTTCCACTTTATCATCGTATATGCTTACTCTCTAAGCAACTGGCTCTTCATCACGTGACTCCACTTCAGAAAACAAGTCATCAAGGTCCCACTCATTAGAACTTTCAATATCCTTTGAAGGTTCATTTGACAATTCACGCCTAGCTTGACTGCGAGTGACAGCACAGGAGGGGTAAAGGTCAGGATACAGTCTCTCAACATCAGCAGTTGGACTTATGTTTAGGGGGTCGTTAGTTACAATGGGATCTGGAACAATGAGACTGCCAGCAATATCATTTCCAAGTAAGAATGACACCCCATCAACTGGCAAAGATTCCTGTACACCCACCACTACTGGCTGAGAAACAAGATCAGATTTTAGATAAAAACGACACAAAGGGACAGTAATAGTTCCCCCTAATCCTCTCATAACAACACTATCACCAGTATAAGTGTCATTTAAGAAAGGCACTGATCCTTTTACAATTATGCTATGAGGCTCCAGTATTCCTCATAATCTGCACTGGCACTGCTTCATTATCTTCAGTTTGAGATATAAATCCACCAAATGTAAAAGGCTTGAAACACAACTGAGGATCCTTACTTCACTTGAGGTTCACTTAGAACACTTGGCGGATCAAAACTATCTGTCTGGGAAATAGCTAAGTTTACATTTGGTTTCAGATTAGATTTATACTTAAGATTGTGTAGTCTTTTACTACAGTCGGCAATCATATGCCCTGGTTTCTTGCAATAGAAACACTCTGATTTACTCCACTGCATATTACTCTTTTGGGCAGATTCTGAACCATTGAACCTTGACTCAGGTTTAACAGGATTATTGAAATTGCCATTCATCTTCCCAGATACTGAGTTACCATGAGGAACAGACGGGACTGGTTTGGCAGCATACTGAATCTTTTTAGGTAAATGAATTAGACTGTAATTCTCAGCTAGAATTGCTGCTCTATCAAGTTCTATTACTTCTTTCTCACATAAATATATACGGACTTCAGGACCTACTCCTCTTAAGTATTGCTCAAGTGCAATTAGTTCTAGTACCTCATCAAATGTACTTACTTTACTGGCAGATATCCATCTATCTCTGAGCTTTCTCACTACATGAGCGTATTCAATAAAAGTCTGGCTGGGTTCTTTCATAGAGTTCCTAAACCTCAATCTGTAAGCCTGGGCAGTTAATTCATAACAGTTAAGTATGGCTTCCTTAACTACTATTTAGTCAGATCGCTGAGAAACATACAAAGACAAATAAGTAGAGCGACCTTTACCTTTTAGGGCTGTCTGAATTAACAAAGGCCAGTAACCAATAGGCCATTTTAAAGAATTTGCAATGGTCTCAAATTGTTGAAAGAATTCATCTCGATCACTTTCATTATGGTGGTGGTTGGATTCTATCCAAGTGAGGAGTGAGTGCCCTCTACCTCCCATAGCTCTCTCCCCTCTATATCTCTCCTCATCTGTGCCTTCTCTTCCCCCTTTTTGGGCAGCCAGGGATACCAATGTCCCTGGCAATGCCTCACTAGCTGGTTGGGGTGGGGCTTGCAACCCCTCCCCGTAAAAAACACCCACAGCCACCAACAAAGTTAGAGGCAGAGGTCGGGGTGGGGGCTATAGGCCACTGCCCCGATCCAAGTATGCTGGGGGGTCCGACCGTGCAGACCTCTCGGGTGCCAAGGCACCAGAGGGGCCTGCCTACCGGTATGACGGATGCAGGGGAAAGCCTGCGGGAGCCCTGTGTCCTGAAAGGGGCGGGAGGACCCCCTAGCCCTACTTCTGATTTTGGGGGTGCCGGTGGGGCTGCAGATGTGGCGACTGCACGCTGGACCGCTCCTGGGGTGAACCTTCGAAGGGTTTTGCGTGTGGGCTCCTGGAATGTCCTGAGTCTCTCAGAGGATCACCGACTGCTTCATTTATCAGATGAGCTCAGTAGGCTGAGGGTGGATATGGTGGAGCTCTCTGAGACAAGGAGGCCAGGCAGTGGCGAGACCAGTAGTAAGGGTTTTACTTACTACTGGTCCGGCACGAGCAATGGTCACCATGTCAAGGGGGTAGCCATAGGCGTCTCCAGCAGAATGCAGCCGTCTATTGTAGAGGTTACTCCGGTTGATGAGCGTATAATGCGATTAAGGCTGAACCGCAGTTTAGGCTTCATGTCTCTTGTTGCTGTATATGCTCCTACCGAGGTATGTGAAACAGAAGAGAAGGAGATGTTCTATGCCAAACTCGACTCTGTACTGAACCAGTGTCCCCGTCGTGATGCATTCATTGTCCTGGGCGACTTTAATGCTGTCACTGGCACCGAAAGGGCTGGCTATGAAATATGTGTTGGTCCCCATGGTTCTGGTACCAGGAATGACAACAGCTCTTTCCTTCTGAATTTTGCAAGATCCAGAAGGCTGAGAATTGCGGGTTCCTGGTATCAGAGACCAGCGCTGCACCGCTGGACTTGGTATAGCAATGCCGGAGGGGTAGCGAAGGAGATCGATCATATCCTTGTCAGTACTCGTTGGAGGATCCTCCAGAACTGCAGAGTTTTTCGGAGTGCCAAGTTCTTTGCGACCGATCACAGGCTTGTTGTTGCTTCACTCAAACTTCATATCAAGTCCGGAAAGCCTCCAAGACGCAACCACACTGTGTTACATCTTGAGAAGCTGAAGGACTTGACATGTGCACAAGAGTATGCAGTGACAGTCTCCAATCGGTTTGGAGTACTCGACACCCTTGAGGACCCTGAGGAGCTATGGGATACCTTCAAACGTGAGACTCTTGAGGCTGCCAAGGAATGCATTGGTGAGCGCCCGAGGTCACGGTGTGGCTTCACCTCGGTAGAGACGCTGGAAAGTATTGAAGAGAGCCGCGTTGCAAGACTTGCTGGGGACCATAACCAGTTCAGGGCTCTGTCACGTAGGACTAGAACTCTTCTAAAATGAGACAAGGAGAGGTACGTCAGGGGTCTCGCTGAGGCCTGACCTCAGACCTGCCTATCGAGCTCTGAAGAAACTCCGCTCCACGTCTACTTCTCAGGTGAGTGCTATCAGAACAGAACAGCAGATGGTTGTCTCGTATCGGACGCAGATGGGCAGATGGCTCGTTGGGATGAGTACTTTGAGCAGCTGTTCACGGTAGATCCTCCAAGCGGACAGCTCCGGACTGCAGGGTTGCAAACGCTGGATGCTGATCCACCCATTGACGAAACTGCACCCTCCGTTGGCGATGTCAAGGAGGCTGTGGCAAAGTTGAGGGGTGGAAAGGCAGCTGGCATCTGCAACATCAGTGCGGAGCTGCTCAAAGCTGGGGGTAAAGCCATGATCCGTGGGTTGCATGCTGTCTTGACTGCTGTATGGCATTCAGGTACCATTCCCCCTGACTGGAAAAAGGGGTTGGTCGTCCCTATCTGGAAGGGGAAAGGGGACCGTCAAGACTGCAGCAACTACCGTGGAATAACGCTGCTCAGCGTACCAGGCAAGGTGCTTGCACATTTGCTGCTGACACGGATCTGCACTCATCTGCTGAAGCATCAGAGACCTGAACAGTCAGGGTTCACGCCCGGTAAGTCAACAACTGACCGTATCCTAGCGCTTCGCGTACTGGTGGAGCGCCGTCGTGAGTTTCGACAGGGAATGCTTGCAGCCTATGTCGATCTCCAGAAGGCGTTTGACTCAGTGCATCGAGAGACACTCTGGGATCTTCTGCGTCTCCGTGGGATTCCTGTAATGATTATTGGTCTATTAACTGGCCTGTACTCCGGGACTGTAAGTGCTGTGAAGTGGGGAGGAGGCGTGTCCAGCTTCTTCCCTGTGAATACAGGTGTGAGGCAGGGCTGTGTGCTTGCTCCATCACTTTTCAACACATGCATGGATTGGGTACTAGGTAGAGTTATGGAACAAAGTCATTCTGGAGCATCTGTTGGCAACACCAAGATTACAGATCTTGTTTTTGCTGACGATGCAGCAATCTTCACTGAGTCACTGGAGGTTCTGGTAATGGCTCTAGAGGCACTGCACGAGGAGGTGAAGCCCTTGAAACTTAAGGTTTCCTGGGCCAAAACCAAGGTCCAGGTGTTTGGAGGCGTGCTGGATGAAACAGTACAGTCTGTCCATGCGTGTGGCGAGGACATTGAGATCTTGAAAAATTTCACATACCTTGGTATTGTAGTACATAACAATGGTGGGTTGAGCCAAGAAGTCACACGGCGGATTGGCCTGGCCCACGGCATTATGGATTCGCTCAACACGAGTATTTGGCGTTGTCGATACCTGTGCAGACGAACAAAGATTCGGATCTTCAAGTCGCTGGTGATCCCTGTCTTACTCTATGGTTGTGAGACATGGACGCTGAACACCGACCTGAAGAGGCGAATTGATGTCTTTGGTACTAGATGCCTTCGCAGGATCATGGGATACTGCTGGTATGACTTTGTGTCAAATCAGCGATTGTTCCACGAGACCGATTCGAGGCCTATTACTAGCATAGTCCGTCAACTGCGCCAACTGCGGCTATATGGGCATGTGGCGCGATACCCGGAAGCCGACCCTGCTTGTCGGGTTGTTTCCGAAAGGGACAACCCAACCTGGAGGAGGCCTAAGGGACGCCCACAGAACTCTTGGCTGCGGCAAGTCGATGCCTCCTGCTGGGAGTTACTTGGTATAGAAAGGGAGCCTGCATGGAGACTCGCGAGGCGTGACCGCCAGGAGTGGCGCCGTAGGGTAGGCGAGGCAACGCGCTCCCCGGCGTATGCCCCGATGATTGATTGATTTTCATCCAAGGAAGGCACCAATTTCACATTTTTACACAAGTCAAAGCAGTGTTCTTTCTGATCATCAACTCCACTCAATAATTGAGCTTTCTTCTCTAGATAGGTCAACTGAAATTCTCTCTCCCTTTCTCTATCTTTAAGCCTCTCTCTCTCCATTTCCAACTCAAGAAGTCGGACAGCTTTATCCTCAGAACCATCCTCTGTCTCACATAAAGCTAAGGCACCATCATGAAGCACTTTACTGTTAACTAACTTCCGTAAAACAGCATTTTTCACCTCTGTTTTTCTCCAATATAAATTTATCACCACTAGCGACTTTTATCCAATCTGCTTTACTTATTTTTTTTTTAGTGCAATATCTCAACAGACGGCTTGCATATGAATTCTTCAACACTGAACTCCATTTCAAATGCTTCACAAAAATTTCTACACCCAATGCAAGAATAAAGGTAAATATATAAATCACGGGTAAATACATATAGTAATAGCAGACAGCAATCAAATCTTTAACTAACAATAACCAACAAATATTTGCCACAACTTTTAACAACTAACAAGAGCTCCCGGACAGGCCCCCATTATCTGTTACGCCATCACTCCTACAGCATGATAGGAGGCGAGGGTGAACTGTAACGACGCACAGAAAAAACACACTAGGTTCCTATTACTTTTCAACCCTCGTTTAGTCAGCGGGATTTTAAGACAAGAGTGAATTTTGGGTATAATTAATATAATGAAAACTCACATCTAATATCCTTAACCTAATACATGAATAACGCAAAAAGCACGATCCACCATCAACCCATTCCCAAACAATCACCCCAATACCGACACAGCACAAAATACCCACGAAATCCCACGATACAACACGTCACACCATATATCCTAATTACCTCTAGAAAGAAACACAGCCAGAATATAATACACTTGAGCAAACTTAATTTATAAAAACCTGCAAGCAAGTCCTCGGTGCGTGGCGCGCTACCCATACCACAGCCACCAGTCCACCACACTCCACCAGTCCCGGTCTGCTTCTGCCAGACACCACCGTCCGGTACACCAAGTTAACCTCAGAGCTTCCAACTCTGATTTCAAACACACCAAACCAGTTCACCCACGGCAGTTCCCTCGTACACAACAGTCATTACATAATTACTTTTTACACTCCTCCTTCCCATCGAAAAATATATATTTACAATAAGGTAGTTTCCTGTCACAATGGATAGAAAAAGAGAAACAAAGAATATTTTTGACATGATTTTGTTCTTTTCTTTGAAATGGCATACCTTTTTAAATGAAAAAAATTTTCATCAAAATATTGGTAAAACTCCTAAAAAAGTTAAAATAGGAGAGAAAATAAACTTTTTTATATCAAATTTCATATATTACAATTATGTTTACGTGAAAAAGAGGGTTTTCTTTAAAATGTTGTTAATACTCTGAAAAACGTTGAAACACGGGTAATTTATGGAATTTTAAGGAAAGAAAATGTATTGCCGCAAAAACTAAATGTATATATTGATTTTTCCTTTCTTTCCAATTAAAACATGGAAGGTAAAATAGAATAATTTAAATTATAACTTATTTTAAAGAAATATTTTCTTTCTCAAATGGCATATATTACATTTTTTCTAACATAAAAAAGGTTTAACATTGAAATCAATAGAAAATTATTGAAAAATCACTTTTGGAGTAAAATCATCCTTTTTTTCTAAAAGAGAGCGGCTACCTTGAAAAGCTTTAAATCGCCCCAAAACGTTGAAAAAAGGATGATTTATGCAGTTTTAGATATGTGTATTTAGATTTTTTATTTTTTTTTTTTATTTATTATTTTAGAATATGTGTTTAGATAAAAAAAAAAACATATTCTCGTAATAAAAGGATGAAAACAAAAAAATGGGTAGGTTGTGCATTTCTAGAGAAAAAATACTGTCGTAAAAAAACAATTAATTTTTTGCTTTTCTTCTATCAACCAATAAAAATAACATGGAAAACAATAAAAAAAAAGTCACTTTTCAGGCAGAATTTTTTTCTTAATTCAAATTGCATATGTTATACTTGTGAAAGAAGGTTTTGTGTAAAATGCCGTTAATACTCTTAAAAACGTTGAAAAAAACGTAATTTATGAAATTTTAGATAAAAAAGTATATGCTAATATGAAAAAGTTGTTTTCCACAAAATGTTTTGAAACGTCCAAAAAGGTTAAAATATGGGTACTTTGTACATTTTCAGAGAAAGAAAATGTATATAGTGTTTATTTTCTTGTTTTTAATCAAAACATTGAAATCAATAGAAAATTATTAAAAAGTGACTTTTGCTGTAAAATCATATTTTTTTTCGTAAAATAGATACTTTTCCTTTAAAATTAGTAAATCTCCGAAAAACATTGAAAAAAGGGTCTTTTATGCAGTTTTAGAAAAAATATATATATATTATCCTAAAATAAGGATAAAAAGCATAAAAATATGTAATTTGTGCAATTTTAGAGAAAAAAAATATTGTCGAGAAAAAGAATGAATTTTTTTGGTTTTCTTCCACCAAAAAATGAAAATATGAAAAAAAACATGAAAAAGTCACTTTATAGGCACAATTTTCTTCTTTATTCAAATTGCATATATCATACTTGTAAAAGGGTGTTTTGTTTAAAATGCCGTTAATACTCCCAAAAAGGTTGAAAAACACGTCATTTATTATTTTTTTCAGAAAAAAGTATATTGTGGCAATATGCAGTGTGTTTTGTTTATTTTTTTTATGAAAACAATGAAATAAGCAGAAAATCATCGAAAAATTCACTTTTTCGGTGAAAAGAAATTTTTCGTGAAATATCATATATTACTTTTTCTAAACTAAAAAAAAAAAAAAGATGGTCTTTATTAGATAAGATGGTAATTCTCCTAAAAACGATGGAAAGGTGATAATTTATGCAATTTTGAGAGAAAAAAAAGAATTGCCATGAAAAGTTAATATATTTCTTGCTTTTTCCTTCATTTTCATTCAAAACATGGAAATGAAAGGAAAAAACACTGAAAAATCCTTTTTCTTAAAGAAATATATATGTTTTCCTTGAAATAGCTTGTATTACATTTTATGTAACATGAAAACGGGATTTTCTTCAAAATGTTATTAAAACCAATAAAAAGGTTTAAATAGTTTAGTTTATGTAACTTTAAAGAGAAAAACAATGCTCAATAGCATATTGTCCATGTTTTTATTTAAAACATGTGTTTTAAATGTTATATTACATTTTATGTAACATGAAAACGGGATTTTCTTCAAAATGTTATTAAAACCAATAAAAAGGTTTAAATTGTTTAGTTTATGTAACTTTAAAGAGAAAAACAATGCTCAATAGCATATTGTCCATGTTTTTATTTAAAACATGTGTTTAAATGTTTTTATTTAAAACATGGAGATTCAAAGAAAATTACTGAAAAACTCACTTTTGGAGGTAAAAACATACTTTTTTTTCTAAGGAAAGATAGATTTGTCATAAAAATACTGTAAAACCCTTAAAAACGTTGAAAAATGGATAATTCAAATCGCATATGTTATACTTGTAAAAGAAGGTTTTATGTAAAATGCCGTTAATACTGTTAAAAACTGAAAAAATGTAATTTATGAAATTTTAGATACAAAAATATACTGTAACATCAAAAAAGTTGTTTTCTAAAAATGTGTTTAAACGTCCAAAAAGGTTAAAAATGGGTACTTTGTACATTTTCACAGAAAGAAAATGTAGATAGTGTTTATTTTCTTGTTTTTAATCAAAACATTGAAATCAATAGAAAATTATTAAAAAGTTACTTTTAGTGTAAAAATAATTTTTTTCGTAAAAGAGAGGGTTTTCCTTTAAAAGTAGTAAATCTCCGAAAAACATTGAAAAAAAGGGTCATTTATGCAATTTTAGAAAAAAATATATTATCGTAAGATAAGGATAAAAGCATAAAAATAGATAATTTGTGCAATTATAGAAAAAAATATATATTGTCGAGAAAAAGAATGTATCTTTTTGGTTTTCTTCCACCAACAAATGAAAATATGAAAAAAACATGAAAAAGTCACTTTTTAGGCACAATTTTCTTCTTTATTCAAATTGCATATATCACACTTGTAAAAGGGTGTTTTGTTTAAAATGCCGTTAATACTCCTAAAAAACGTTGAAAAACACGTCATTTATGATTTTCTTCAGAAAAAGAATATATTGTGGCAATATTCAGTGTTTTTTTGTTTATTTTTTTATGAAAACAATGAAATAAGCAGAAAATCATGGAAAAATTCACTTTTTCGGTGAAAAGAAACTTTTTTCGTCAAATGGCATATATAGATTTTTTCTGAACTAAAAAAAAGATGGTCTTTCTTAGATAAGATCTTACGTCTCCTAAAAACACTGGAAAGGTGATAATTTATGCAATTTTGAGAAAAAAAAATGAATTGCCATGAAAAGTTAATATATTTCTTGCTTTTTCCTTCATTTTCATTCAAAACATGGAAATGAAAAGAAAAAACACTGAAAAATCCTTTTTCTTAAAGAAATATATATTTTTTCCTTGAAATGGCTTGTATTACATTTTATGTAACATTAAAAAGGTATTTTCTTCAAAATGTTGTTAAAACCAATAAAAAGGTTTAAATAGGGTAGTTTATGTAACTTTAAAGAAAAAAACAATAATCTATAGCATATTGTTCATGTTTTAAATTAAAACTTGAAAATTCATAGAAAATTACTGAAAAATTCACTTTTGGAGGTAAAAACATACTTTTTTTATAAGGAAAGATTGATTTGTCATAAAAATATTGTAAAACCCTTAAAAACGCTGAAAATGGATAATTCAAATCGCATATGTTATATTTGTAAAAGAGGATTTTGTGTAAAATGCCGTTAATACTCTAAAAAAAAAAAAAAAAAAAACGTAATTTACGTAGTTTAAGTTAAAAAAAATATATTGTAACATGAAAAAGTTGTTTTCTACAAAATGTTTTTTCAATGTCCAAAAACGTTAAAAATGGGTACTTTATACAGTTTCAGAGAAAGAAAATGTATATAGTGTTTATTTTTTTGTTTTTAATCAAAACATTGAAACCAATAGAAAATTATTAAAAAATGACTTTTGCTGTAAAATCTTTTTTTTTTTTTCGTATAAGAGATGGTTTTCCTTGAAAAGTTGTAAATTTCCGAAAAACATTGAAAAAAGAGTCAGTTATGCAGATTTTGAGAAAAATATATATTATCGTAAAATAAGGATAAGAGCATAAAAATAGGTAATTTGTGCAGTTTAAGAGAAAGAAAAATATATTGTCGAGAAAAAAAATTATTTTTTAGGTTTTCTTCAACCAACAAATGAAAATAAGAAAAAACATTGAAAAAGTCACTTTTTAGGCAGAATTATCTTCTTTATTCATATTGCATATATTATACATGTAAAAGTGGGTTTTGTTTTAAATGGCGTTAATACTCCAAAAAACGTTGAAAAACACCTCATTTATGTTTTTTTTCAGAAAAAGTATATTGTCGCAATATATGTAGTGTTTTATTTTTATTTTTTGATGAAAACAATGCATTAAACAGAAAATCGTCGAAAAATTCAATTTTTCAGTGAAAAGGAACTTTTTTCGTGAAATGGCATATATCTTTTTCTGAACTAAAAAAAAAAATGGTCTTTGTAAGATAAGATATTAATTTTCCTAAAAAAGGTGGAAAAGGGATAATTGATGCAATTTTGAGAGAAAAAATGAATTGCAATAAAAGCTAAATATATTTCTTGCTTTTTTCTTCATTTTCAATCAATACATGGAAATGAAAAGAGAAAACACTGAAAAATCCTTTTTCTAAAAGATATATTTTTTTTTGCCTTGAAATAGCTTGTATTACATTTAATGTAACATTAAAAAGTGATTTTCTTCAAAATGTTGTTAAAACCCCTAAAAAGGTTTAAATATGGTAGTTTATGTAACTTTAAAGAGAAAAACAATACGCTATAGCGTATTGTTCATGTTTTTAATTAAAACATGTTGATTCAAAGAAAATCACCGAAAAACTCACTTTTGGGGGTAACAACATAATTTTTTTTTTCTAGGGGAAGATTGATTTGTCATAAAAATATTTTAAACCCCTTAAAAACGTTGAAAAATGGATAATTCAAATCTCATATGTTTTACTTGTAAAAAGAGGATTTGTATAAACTGCCGTTAATACTCTTAAAATCTGAAAAAAAACCTAATTTATGAATTTTTGGATAAAAAAAAAATTATTGTAACAGGAACAAGTTGTTTTCTACAAAATATTTTTAAACGTCCAAAAAGGTTAAAAATGGGTACTTTGTACAGTTTCAGAGAAAGAAAATGTATATAGTGTTTATTTTCTTGTTTTCAATCAAAACATTTAAATCAATAGAAAATTATTAAAAATGGCTTTTGGTATAAAATTATATTTTTTTCGTAAAAGATATGGTTTTCCATGAAAAGTTGTAAATCTCCGAAAAACATTGAAAAAAGTGTAATTTAAGCAGTTTTAGAGAAAAAAATATATTATCGTAAAATAAGCATAAAAGCATAAAAATAGGTAATTTATGGAATTTTAGAGAAAAAAAATATTATCAAGAAAAGATGTATTTTTTATTTCTTCCACCAACAAATGAAAATAAGAAAAAAAACAATGAAAAAGTCTTTTTTTCGGCAGAATTTTTTTCTTTATTCAAATTGCATATATTATACTTGTAAAAGAAGGTTTTGTTTAAAATGGCGTTAATACTCCTAAAAACGTAGAAAAACACGTCATTTATGAATTTTTTCATAGAAATTATATTGTCGCAATATTCAGTGTTTTTTATTTATTTCTCATGAAAACAATGAAAAAGCAGAAAATCATCGAAAAATTCACTTTTTTGGTGAAAAGGTACTTTTTTCGTGAAATGGCATATATTCTTTTTTTTCTGAACTAAAAAAAAGATGGTCTTTTTAAGATAAAATGAAATTCTACTAAAAAACGCTGGAAAGCAGATAATTTATGCAATTTTGAGAGAAAAAAATGAATTACAATAAAAGTTAATATATTTCTTGTTTTTTCCTTCATTTTCAAGCAGAACATGGAAATGAAAAGAAAAAAACACTGACAAATCCTTTTTCTAAAAGAAATATATATATTTTTTCGTTGAAATGGCTTGCATTACATTTACTGTAACATGAAAAAGGGATTTTTTTCAAAATATTGTTAAAACCAATAAATAGGTTTAAATATGGTTGTTTATGTAACTTTAAAGAGAAAAACCATACACAATAGCGTATTGTTCATGTTTTTAATTAAAACATGGAGATTCAAAGAAAACTACTGAAAAACTCACTTTTGGAGGTAAAAAGATACTTTTTTTTCTAAGGGAAGATTGATTTGTCATAAAAATATGGTAAAACCCTTAAAAACGTTGAAAAAATGGATAATTCAAATCGCATATGTTATCCTTGTACAAGGGGGTTTAGTGTAAACTGCCGTTAATACTCTTAAAAACTGAAAAAAACTAATTTTTGAAATTTTAGATAAATACATATATTGTTACATGAAAAAGCTGATTTCTAAAAAAATATTTTTAAACGTCCAAAAAGATTAAAAAATATGTATTTTGTACACTGTCAGAGAAAGAAAATGTATATAGTGTTTATTATCTTGTTTTTAATCAAATCATTGAAATCAATAGAAAATTCTTAAAAAATTACTTTTGGCGTAAAATCATATTTTTTTCGTAAAAGATATGGTTTTCCTTGAAGAGTTGTAAATCTCCGAAAAACATTGAAAAAAGGGTAATTTATGCAGTTTTAGAGAAAAAAATATATATTATCGTAAAATAAGCATAAAAGCATAAAAATAGGTAATTTGTGCAATTTTAGAGAAAAAAATATTGTCGAGAAAAAGAATGCATTTTATTATTGTTCTTCCACCAACAAATGAATATAAGAAAATACATGGAAAAAGTCACTTTTTTGGCAGAATTTTCTTCTTTATTCAAATTGCATTTATTATACTTGAAAAAGGGGGTTTTGTTTAAAATGCCGTTAGTACTTCTAAAAACGTTGAAAAACACGTCATTTATGATTTTTTCAGTAAAAAGTATATTGTCGCAATATTCACTGTTTTTTCTTTATTTTTTTTATGAAAGCAATGAAATAAGCAGAAAATCATGGAAAAATTCACTTTTTCGGTGAAAAGGATCTTTTTTTTTAAATGGCATATATTTCTTTTTTTCTGAACTAAAAATAGATATTCTTTCTTAGATAAGATGTTAATTCTCCAAAAAAAAACCTGAAAAGTGGATAATTTATGCAATTTTGAGAGAAAAATATTAATTGCAATAAAAAGTTAATATAATTCTTGCTTTTTCCTTCATTTTCAATCAAATTTCAGAAATGAAAAGAAAAAACACTCAAAAATCCTTTTTCTAAAAGAAGTATATATATTTTTTCTTTAAAATGGCTTGTATTACATTTAATGTAACATTAAAAACGGATTTTCTTCAAAAGGTTATTAAAACCAATAAAAAAATGTAAATGAGGTGGTTTATGTAACTTTACAGAGAAAAACAATACGTTATAGCGTATTATTTATGTTTTTAATTAAAAATATGGAAATTTAAAGAAAATTACTGAAAAACTCACTTGTGGAGGTAAAAACATACTTTTTTTTCAAAGGGAAGATGGATTTGTTATAAAAATATTGTAAAACTCTTAAAAACGTTCAAAAATATATAATTCAAATTGCATATGTTATACTTTTAAAAGGGGGTTTTGTGTAAAATGCCGTAAATATTCTTAAAAAATTTTAAAAACCTAATTTTTTAAATTTTAGATAAAAAAAAGTATATTATAACAAGAAAAAAGTTGTTTTCTACAAAATATTTTTTAAACGTCCAAAAAGGTTAAAAATGGGTACTTTGTACAGTTTCAGAGAAAAGAAATGTACATAGTGTCTATTTTCTTGTTTTTAATCAAAACATTGAAATCAATAGAAAATTATTAAAAATGACTTTTTGTGTAAAATCATATTTTTTTTCGTAAAAGAGATAGTTTTCTTTTAAAACTTGTAAATTTCCGAAAAACATTGAAAAAAGGGTCATTTATGCATTTTTAGGGAAAAAAATATATATTATCGTAAAATAAGGATAAAAGCATAAAAATACGTAATTTGTGCAATTTTAGAGAAAAAAATATTGTCGAGAAAAAGATTGTATTTTTTTGGTTTTCTTCCACCAACAAATGAAAATAAGAAAAAACTTTGAAAAAGCAACTTTTTAGGCAGAATTTTCTTCTTTATTCAAATTGCATATATTATAGTTGTAAAAAAGGTTTTTGTTTTAAATGCCGTTAATACTCCCAAAAATGTTGAAAAACACGTCATTTATGATTGTCTTCAGAAAATAGTATATTGTGGCAATATGCAGTGTGTTTTGCTTATTTTTTTATGAAAACAATGAAATAAGCAGAAAATCATCGAAAAATTCACTTTTTCGGTGAAAGGGATCTTTTTTCTTTAAATAGGATATATTCCTTTTTTCTGAAGTAAAAAAAAGATGATCTTTCTTAGATAAAATTTTAATTCTCCTAAAAAACACTGGAAAGGAGATAATTTATGCAATTTTGAGAGAAAAAAAAGAATTGCAATAAAAAGTTAATATATTTCTGAAAACATGGAAATGAAAACAAAAAAACAATGAAAAATCCTTTTTCTAAAAGAAATATTTTTTTTTTCCTGAAATGGCTTGTATTACATTTTATGCAACATAAAAAAGGGATTTTATTCAAAACGTTGTTAAAACCGAAAAAAAGATTTAAATAGGGTAGTTTATGTAACTTTAAAGAGAAAACAATACGCTATGGCGTATTGTTCATGTTTTTAATTAAAACATGGAAATTCAAAGAAAATCACTGAAAAACTCACTTTTGGAGGTAAAAACATACTTTTTTTTTCCAAGGAAAGATGGATTTGTCATAAAAATATTGTAAAACCCTTAAAAACGTAGAAAATATATAATTCAAATCGCCAATGTTATACTTGTAAAAGGGGGTTTTGTGTAAAATGCAGTTAATACTCTTAAAAACTGAGGAAAACGTAATCTACGTAATTTTAGATAAAAAAAATTATATTGTAACATGAAAAAGTTGTTTTTCTACAAAATGTTTTTAAACGTCCACAACGTTAAAAATGGGTACTCTGTACAGTTTCAGAGAAAGGAAATGTATATAATGTTCATTTTCTTGTTTTTAATCAAAACATTGAAATCAATAGAAAATTATTTAAATATGAAATTTGATATAAAATCATATTTTTTTCGTAAAAGAGACGGTTTTCCTAGAAAAGCTGTAAATCTCCGAAAAACATTGTAAAAAGGGTCGTTTATGCAGTTTTAGAGAAAAAAATATATATTATCGTAAAATAAGGATAAAAGCATAAAAATAGGTAATTTCTGCAATTTTAGTGAAAAATAAATATTGTCGAGAAAAAGAATGATTTTTTTTGGGGGGGTTTCTTCCACCAACAAATGAAAATCAGAAAAAACATTGAAAAAGTCACTTTTTAGGCAGAATTTTCTTCTTTATTCAAATTGCATATATCATTCTTGTAAAGGGGGTTTTGTTTAAAATGGTGTTAATACTCCTAAAAACATTGAAAAACACGTCATATATGATTTTTTTCAGAAAAAGAAGATTGTCGCAATATTCAGTGTTATTTTTTTATATTTTTTGATGAAAAACAATGAAATAAGCAGAAAATCACCGAAAAATTCACTTTTCAATGATAACGATCTTTTTTCCGTGAAATGGCATATATATTTCTTTCTGAACTAAAAAAAAAAGATGTTTTTTTAAGGTAAGATGTTAATTCTCCTAAAAAAACGCTAGAAAAGGGATAATTTATGCAATTTTGAGAGAAAAAAATGAATTGCAATAAAAAAGTAATATATTTCTTGCTTCTTCCTTCATTTTTAATCAAAACATGGAAATGAAAAGAAAAAACACTAAAAAAACCTTTTTCTATAAGAAATTTTTTTTTCCTTGAAATGGCTCGTATTACAATTAATGTAACATCAAAAAGGGATTTTCTTCAAAATGTTGTTAAAACAAATAAAAAGGTTTAAATTGGGTAGTTTATGTAACTTTAAAGAGAAAAACAATACGCTATAGCGTATGATTCATGTCTGTAATTAAAACATGAAGATTCAAAGAAAATTACTGAAAAACTAACTGTTGGAGGTAAAAACATCCTTTTTTTCTAAGGGAAGATGGATTTGTCATAAAAATATTGTAAAACCCTTAACAACGTTGAAAAATGGATAATTCAAATCGCATATGTTATACTTGTAAAAGAGGGTTTTGTGTAAACTGCCGTTAATACTTCTAAAAACGTTGAAAACACGTCATTTATGATTTTTTTTTCAATAAAACGTATGTTGTCGTAATATTCAATATTTTTGTTTAGTTTTTGATGAAAACACTGAAATAAGCAGAAAATCATCAAAAAATTAACTTTTTCGGTGAAAATGAACTTTTTTCTTGAAATGGCATATATTCCTTTTTTGTGACCTAAAAAAAAAATTATCTTTCTTAGACAAGATGTTAATTCTCCTGAAAAACGTGGGAAAGGGGATAATTTATGCAATTTTGAGAGAAAAAATGAATTGCAATAAAAATTAATATATTTCTTGCTTTTTACATCATATTCAATCAAAACACGGAAATGAAAACAAAAAACACTGAACAATCCTTTTTCAATAAAAAAAAAAAAAAATTTCCCTTGAAATGGCTTGCATTACATTTTTTGTAATATGAAAAAGGGATTTTCTTTAAAATGTTGTTAAAATCAATAAAAAGATTTAAATAGGGTAGTTTATGTAACTTTAAAGAGAAAAACAGTACGCTATAGCGTATTGTTCATGTTTTAAGTTAAAACATGGAAATTCAAAGAAAATTACTGAAAAACTCACTTTTTATTTAAGCAGTTTTAGAGAAAAAATTTATATTATCGTAAAATAAGGATAAAAGCATAAAAATAAGTAATTTGTGCTATTTTAGAGAAAAGAAATATATTGTCGAGTTAAAGAATGTATTTTTTTTGGTTTTCTTCTACTAACAAATGAAAAAAAGAAAATACATTGAAAAATTAACTTTTTAGGCAGAATTTTCCTCTTTATTCAAATTGCATATATTATACCTGTAAAAGAGGGTTTTGTTTAAAATGCCGTTAATACTCCTAAAAACATTGAAAAACACGTCATTTATGATTGTTTAGAGTAAAAAGTATATTGTCCCAATATTCAGTGTTTTTTTGTTTATTTTTTTATGAAAACAATGAAATAAGCAGAAAATCATCGAAAACTTCACTTTTTCGTTGAAAAGGAACTTTTTTCTTGAAATGTCATATATTCCCTTTTTCTGACCTAAAAAAAAGATTGTCTTTCTTAGACAAGATGTTAATTCTTCTAAAAAAAAAAACGTGGGAAAAGAAATAATTTATGCAATTTTGAGAGAAAAAATGAATTGCAATAAAAATTAATATATTTTTTGCTTTTTACTTCATTTTAAATCAAAACACGGAAATGAAAAGAAAAAACACTGAACAATCCTTTTTCAATAAGAAATATATATTTGTTCCCTTGAAATGGCTTGTATTACATTTTATGTAATATGAAAAAGGGATTTTCTTCAAAATGTTGTTAAAACCAATAAAAATATTTAAATAGGGTAGTTTATGTAACTTTAAAGAGAAAAACAATACGCTATAGCGTATTGTTCATGTTTTAAGTTAAAACATGGAAATTCATAGAAAATTACTGAAAAACTCACTTTTTATTTATGCAGTTTTAGAGAAAAAATTTATATTATCGTAAAATAAGGATAAAAGCATGAAAATAAGTAATTTGTGCTATTTTAGAGAAAAAAAATATATTGTCGAGTTAAAGAATGTATTTTTTTGGTTTTCTTCTACCAACAAATGAAAAAAAGAAAATACATTGAAAAATTCACTTTTTAGGCAGAATTTTCCTCTATATTCGAATTGCATATATTTTGAGAGAAAAAATGAATTGCAATAAAAATTAATATATTTCTTGCTTTTTACTTCATTTTCAATCAAAACATGGATGTGAAAAGAAAAAACACTGAACAATCCTTTTTCTATAAGAAATATTTGTTTTTTTCTTGAAATGGCTTGTATTACATTTTATGTAATATGAAAAAGGGATTTTCTTCAAAATGTTGTTAAAACCAATAAAAAGATTTAAATTGGGTAGTTTATGTAACTTTAAAGAGAAAAACAATACGCTACAGCGTTTTGTTGATGTTTTTGGTTAAAACATGGAAATTCAAAGAAAATTACTGAAAAACTCACTTTTGGGGATAACAACATAATTTTTTTTCTAAGGGAAGATTGATTTGTCATAAAAATATTGTAAACCCCTTAAAAACGTTGAAAAATGGATAATTCAAATCTCATATGTTTTACTTGTAAAAAAGGGATTTGTATAAACTGATGTTAATACTATTAAAATATGAAAAAAAAAACTAATTTATGAAATTTTAGATGAAAAATAAGTATATTGTAACAGGAAAAGTTGTTTTCTACAAAATATTTTTAAACGGCTAAAAAGGTTAAAAAATGGGTACTTTCTACAGTTTCAGAGAAAGAAAATGTATATAGTGTTTATTTTCTTGTTTTCAATCAAAACATTTAAATCAATAGAAAATTATTAAAAATGGCTTTTGGTGTAAAATGATATTTTTTTCGTAAAAGGGATGGTTTTCCTTGAAAAGTTGTAAATCTCCGAAAAACATTGAAAAAAGTGTAAGTTATGCAGTTTTAGAGAAAAAATATATATTATCGTAAAATAAGCATAAAAGCATAAAAATAGGTAATTTATGGAATTTTAGAGAAAAAAATATTATCGAGAAAAAGATGTATTTTTTATTTCTTCCACCAACAAATGAAAATATGAAAAAAAACTTTGAAAAAGTCTTTTTTTCGGCAGAATTTTTTTCTTTATTCAAATTGCATATATTATACTTGTAAAAGAAGGTTTTCTTAAAAATGGGGTTAATACTCCTAAAAACGTAGAAAAACACATAATTTATTAATTTTTTCATAGAAATTATATTGTCGCAATATTCAGTGTTTTTTGTTTATTTTTCATGAAAACAATGAAAAAGCAGAAAATCATCGAAAAATTCACTTTTTCGGTGAAAAGGTACTTTTTTCGTGAAATGGCATATATTTTTTTTCTGAACTAAAAAAAGATGGTCTTTTTAAGATAAAATGTAATTCTGCTAAAAAAAAAAAAAAAAAACGCTGGAGGGGATAATTTATACAATTTTGAGAAAAAAAAATGAATTACAATAAAAGTTAATATATTTCTTTTTTTTCCTTCATTTTCAAGCAGAACATGGAAATGAAAAGAAAAAAAACACTGACAAATCCTTTTTCTAAAAGATATATATATATATTTTTTCGTTGAAATGGCTTGTATTACATTTACTGTAACATAAAAAAGGAATTTTTTTCAAAATATTGTTAAAACCAATAAATAGGTTTAAATACTGTTGTTTATATAACTTTAAAGAGAAGAAATATACACAGTAGCGTATTGTTCATATTTTTAATTAAAACATGGAGATTCAAAGAAAACTACTGAAAAACTCATTTTTGGAGGTAAAAAGATACTTTTTTTTCGAAGGGAAGATTGATTTGTCATAAAAATATTGTAAAACTCTTAAAAACGTTAAAAAATAGATAATTCAAATTGCATTTGTTATCCTTGTACAAGGGGGTTTAGTGTAAACTGCCGTTAATACTCTTAAAAACTGAAAAAAAACAAATTTTTGAAATTTTAGATAAAAAACGTATAACGTTACATGAAAAAGCTGTTTTCTAAAAAATATTTTAAAACGTCCAAAAAGATTTTTAAAAAATATGTACTTTATACACTGTCAGAGAAAGAAAATGTATATAGTGTTTTTTTTCTTGTTTTTAATCAAATCATTGAAATCAATAGAAAATTATTAAAAAATTACTTTTGGCGTAAAATCATATTTTTTTCGTAAAAGATATGGTTTTCCTTGAAAAGTTGTAAATCTCCGAAAAACATTGAAAAAAGGGTAATTTATGCAGTTTTAGAGAAAAAAATATATATTATCGTAAAATAAGCATAAAAGCATAAAAATAGGTAATTTGTGCAGTTTTAGAGAAAAAAAATATTGTCGAGAAAAAGAATGTATTTTATTATTTTTCTTCCACCAACAAATGAATATAAGAAAATACACTGAAAAAGTCACTTTTTCGGCAGAATTTTCTTCTTTATTCAAATTGCATTTATTATACTTGTAAAAGGGGATTTTGTTTAAAATGCCGTTAGTACTTCTAAAAACGTTGAAAAACACGTCATTTATGATTTTTTTCAGTAAAAAGTATATTGTCGCAATATTCACTGTTTTTTGTTTATTTTTTGATGAAAACAATTAAATGCGCAGAAAATCATCGAAAAATTCACTTTTTCGGTGGAAAGGATCTTTTTTTTTTAAATGGCATATATTATTTTTTTCTGAACTAAAAAATAGATATTCTTTCTTAGATAAGATGTTAATTCTCCAAAAAAAAATCCTGAAAAGGGCATAATTTATTCAATTTTGAGAGAAAAAAATCAATTGCAGTAAAAAGTTAATATATTTCTTGCTTTTTCCTTCATTTTAAATCAAATCTGGGAAATGGAAAGAAAAAACACTCAAAAATCCTTTTTCTAAAAGAAATTTATATATTTTTTCCTTAAAATGGCTTGTTTTACATTTAATGTAACATTAAAAAGGGATTTTCTTCAAAAGGTTATTAAAACCAATAAAAAATGTAAATGAGGTGATTTATGTAACTTTAAAGAGAAAAACAATACTTTATAGCGTAATGTTTATGTTTTTAATTAAAAATATGGAAATTTAAAGAAAAATACTGAAAAACTCACTTATGGAGGTAAAAACATACATTTTTTTCAAAGGGAAGATGGATTTGTAATAAAAATATTGTAAAACTCTTAAAAACGTTGAAAAATGTATAATTCAAATTGCATATGTTATACTTGTAAAAGGGGGTTTTGTGTAAAATGCCGTTAATACTCTTGAAAAATTTAAAAGACCTAATTTTTTAAATTTTAGATAAAAAAAAGTATATTATAGCATGAAAAAAGTTGTTTTCTACAAAATATTTTTAAACGTCCAAAGAGGTTAAAAATGGGTACTTTGTACAGTTTCAGATAAAGGAAATGTACATAGTGTTTATTTTCTTGTTTTTAATCAAAACATTGAAATCAATAGAAAATTATTAAAAAATTACTTTTAGTGTAAAATCATATATTTTTTTTCCTAAAAGAGATGGTTTTCTTTTAAATCTTGTAAATTTCCGAAAAACATTGAAAAAAGGGTCATTTATGCATTTTTAGAGAAAAAATATATATATTATCGTAAAATATGGATAAAAGCATAAAAATACGTAATGTTTGCAATTTTAGAGAAAAAAAAATATTGTCGGGAAAAAGAATGTATTTTTTTGGTTTTCTTCCACCAACAAATGAACATAAGAAAAAACTTTAAAAAAGTAACTTTTTAGGCAGAATTTTCTTCTTTATTCAAGATGCATATATTATAGTTGTAAAAAGGGTTTTTGTTTTAAAAGCTGTTAATACTCCAAAAAACGTTAAAAAACACGTCATTTATGATTGTCTTCAGAAAGAAGTATATTGTGGCAATGTGCAGTGTGTTTTGTTTATTTTTTTATGAAAACAATGAAATAAGCAGAAAATCATCGAAAAATTCACTTTTTCGGTGAAAGGGATCTTTTTTCTTTAAATATCATATATTCCTTTTTTCTGAACTAAAAAAAAAAAGATGGTCTTTCTTAGATAAAAATTTTAAGTCTCCTATAAAACACTGGAAAAGGGATAATTTATGCAATTTTGAGAGAAAAAAAATGAATTGCAATAAAACGTTAATATATTTCTGGCTCTTTCCTACATTTTCAATCAAAACATTGAAATGAAAACAAAAAAAACAATGAAAAATCCTTTTTCTATAAGAAATATATATATATTTTCCTTGAAATGGTTTGTATTACATTTTATGCAACATGAAAAAGTGATTTTATTCAAAATGTTGTTAAAATCAAAAAAAAGGTTTAAATAGAGTAGTTTATGTAACTTTAAAGAGAAAAACAATACGCTATAGCGTATTGTTCATGTTTCTAATTAAAACATGGATATTCAAAGAAAATTACTGAAAAACTCACTTTTGGAGGTAAAAACATACCTTTTTTTTCCAAGGAAAGATGGATTTGTCGTAAAAATATTGTAAAACCCTTAAAAACGTAGAAAATATATAATTCCAATCCCCAATGTTATACTTATAAAAGGGGGTTTTGTGTAAAATGCCGTTAGTACTCTTAAAAACTGAGGAAAACGTAATCTACGTAATTTTAGATAAAATATATATATATATTGTGACATGAAAAAGTTGTTTTTCTACAAAATGTTTTTAAACGTCCACAACATTAAAAATGGGTACTCTGTACAGTTTCAGAGAAAGGAAATGTATATAATGTTCATTTTCTTGTTTTTAATCAAAACATTGAGATCAATAGAAAATTATTTAAATATGACTTTTGATGTAAAATCATATTTTTTTCGTAAAAGAGACGGTTTTCCTAGAAAATTTGTAAATCTCCGAAAAACATTGAAAAAAGGGTCGTTTATGCAGTTTTACAGAAAAAATATATATTATCGTGAAATAAGGATAAAAGCATAAAAATAGGTAATTTCTGCAATTTTAGTGAAAAATAAATATCCTCGAGAAAAATAATGATTTTTGGGGGGGGTTTCTTCCACCAGCAAATAAAAATAAGAAAAAACATTGAAAAAGTCACTTTTTAGGCAGAATTTTCTTCTTTATTCAAACTGCATATATCATATTATTTGTAATGGGGTTTTTGCTTAAAATGGTGTTAATACTCCTAAAAACAATGAAAAACACGTCATATATGATTTTTTTCAGAAAAAGTATATTGTCGCAATATTCAGTGTTATTTTTTATATTTTTTGATGAAAACAATGAAATAAGCAGAAAATCATCGAAAAATTCACTCTTCAATGATAAGGATCTTTTTCCGTGAAATGGCATATATATTTCTTTTTTCTGAACTAAAAAAAAAGATGTTTTTTTAAGATAAGATGTTAATTCTCCTAAAAAACGCTAGAAAGGGGATAATTTATGCAATTTTGAGAGAAAAAAATGAATTGCAATAAAAAAGTAATATATTTCTTGCTTTTTCCTTCATTTTCAATCAAAACATCGAAATGAAAAGAAAAAACACTGAAAAAAACTTTTTCTATAAGAATTTTTTTTTCCTTGAAATGGCTTGTATTTCATTTAATGTAACATCAAAAAGGTATTTTCTTCAAAATGTTTTTAAAACCAATAAAAAGGTTTAAATTGGGTAGTTTATGTAACTTTAAAGAGAAAAACAATACGCTATAGCGTATGGTTCATGTTTGTAATCAAAACATGAAGATTCAAAGAAAATTACTGAAAAACTAACTGTTGGAGGTAAAAACATCCTTTTTCTCTAAGGGAAGATGGATTTGTCATAAAAATATTGTAAAACCCTTAAAAACGTTGAAAAATGGATAATTCAAATCGCATATGTTATACTTGTAAAAGAGGGTTTTATGTAAACTGCCGTTAATACTTCTAAAAACATTGAAAACCCGTCATTCATGATTTTTTTCCAATAAAAAGTATTCTGTCGTAATATTCTGTGTTTTTGTTTAGTTTTTGTTAATTCACATGTTTTAATTAAAAAGAAGAACAATACACTATATATATTTTTTCTCTTTAAAGTTACATAAACTACCCTATTTAAACCTTTTTATGTGTTTTAAAAACATTTTGAAGAAAATCTGTTTTTCATGTTACATAAAATGTAATACAAGCCATTTGAAGGAAAAAAAAATTTAGATTTCTTATAGAGAAAGGATTTTTCAGTGTTTATCTATTCATTTCCCTGTTTTGATTAAAAATGAAGGAAAAAGCAAGAAATATATTAACTTTTAATGGCAATTCATTTTTTTCTCTCAAAATTGGAGCGTTTTAAGAATAAACATCTTATCTAATAAAGACCATTCTTTTTTTTAGTTAAGAAAAAAGGAATATATGCCATTTCACGAAAAAAGTTCCTTTACACCGAAAAAGTGAATTTTTCGATGATTTTCTGCTTATTTCATTGTTTTTATAAAAAATAAACAAAAAGCAATGAATTTTGCGACAATATACATTTTTTCAAAAAGTTCATAAAATACGTGTTTTTTAACGTTTTTAGTAGTATTTCTGGCATTTTACACATAACCCTTTTTTACAAGTATAATATATGCAATTTTAATAAAGTAGAAAATTTTGCCTAAAAAGTGATTTTTTCAATGTTTTTATTTTATTTTAATTTGTTGGTGGAAGAAAACAAAAAAATACATTCTTTTTTTTTGGACAATATTTTTTTCTCTAAAATTGTGCAAATTACCAATTTTTATGTTTTCGTCCTTTTTTTTAGGACAATATATTTTTTTTCTCTAAAACAGCATAATTGATCCTTTCTTCAGGGTTTTTCGGAGATTTACAAATTTTCAAGGAAAACCCTCTCTTTTTCTAAAAAAAAAATATATGATTATACATAAAAAGTCATTTTTTAATAATTTTCTATTGATTTCAATGTATTGATTAAAAACAAGAAAATAAACAATATATACATTTTCTTTCTCTTAAACTGTAGAAAGTAACCTTTTTTTTAATCCTTTTTGGAGGTTTCAAAACATTTTGTAGAAAACAACTTTTTCATGTTAAAATATACTTTTTTGTCTAAAATTTCATAAAATACGTTTTTTTCAACGTTTTTAAGAGTATTTACGGCATTTTACACAAAACCCCTTTTTACAGGTATAACATATGTAATTTGAATTAAGAAAAAAATTCTGCCTGAAAAGTGACTTTTTTTAAATGTTTTTCATGTTATTTTTATTTGTTGATAGAAAAAAGCAAAAAATTAATTGTTTTTTACGACAATATTTTTTCTCTAAAATTGCACAAACTTCCCATTTTTATGTTTTCATACTTTTATTACGAGGATATCTTTTTTTTCACTAAAACTGTATAAATTATCCTTTTTTTTTAACGTAATGGGGAGATTTAAAACTTTTCAAGGAAGCTGCTCACTTTTAGAAAAAAAAAGGATGATTTTACTCCAAAAGTGATTTTGCAATGATTTTCCATTGATTTCAATATTTTGAATAAAAACAAGAAAAAACACTTTAAATTTTCTTTCTCTGAAAGTATATAAACTAGCAAATTTTAACCTTTTCGGTTATTTTCTTTCTCGAACGGCATATATTACATTTTTTGTAACATGAAAAAGGTTTTTTCTCCAAAATGTTGTTAAACGTCCAAAAAGGTTAAAATTTGCTAGTTTATGTACTTTAAGAGAAAGAAATATTAAAAAGTTTTTTTTTTTCTTGTTTTTAATCAAAACATTGAAATCAATAGAAAATTGTTGAAAAATAACTTTTGGAGTAAAATCATCCTTTTTTTTTTCTAAAAGAGAGCGGCTTCCTTGAAAAGTTTTAAATCTCCCTAAAACGTTGAAAAAAGGATGATTTATGCAGTTTTAATGATAAAAAAAAAAAACATTTTCTGGTAATAAAAGGATGAAAACATAAAAATGGGTACTTTGTGCAATTATAGACAAAAAATATTGTTGTAAAAAAGCAATTAATTTTTTGCTTTTTATCTATCAACCAATAAATATAACATGGAAAACATTAAAAAAAGTCACTTTTCAGGCAGAATTTTTTTCTTAATTCAAATTGCATATGTTATACTTGTAAAAAGGGGTTTTGTGTAAAATGCCATTGGTACTCTTAAAAACATTGAAAAAAACGTAATTTGTGAAATTTTAGATAAAAGAGTATATTCTAACATGAAAAAGTTGTTTTCTACAAAATGTTTTGAAACGTTCAAAAAGGTTAAAAATGGGTACTTTGTACAGTTTCTGAAAAAGAAAATGTACATAGTGTTTATTCTCTTGTTTTTAATCAAAACATTGAAATCAATAGAAAATGATTAAAAAAAATTTTTTGTGTAAAATCATATTTTTTGGTAAAAGAGAGGGTTTTCCTTGAAAAGTTGTAAATCTCCGAAAAACCCTGAAAAAATTGTCAATTATGCATTTTTAGAGAAAAAAATTTATTGTCGTTAAATAAGGATGAAAACATAAAAATGGGTAATTTGTGCAATTTTAGAAGAGATGGTTTTCCTTGAAAAGTTGTAAATCTCCGAAAAACATTGAAAAAAGGGTCATTTATGCAGTTTTAGAGAAAAAAAAATATTATCGTAAAATAAGAATAAAAACAAAAAAATGAGTAATTTGTGCAATTTTAAAGAAAAAATATTGTCGAAAAAAGAACGTATTTTTTGGTTTTCTTCCACCAAGAAATTACAATAAGATAAAAGCATTGAAAAGGTCACTTTTTAGGCAGAATTTTTTTCTTTATTCAAATTGCATATATTATACTTGTTAAAGGGGGTTTTGTGTAAAATGCCAGAAATACTCCTAAAAACGTTGAAAAACACGTGTTTTAGGAAATTTTTGAGAAAAAATGTATATTGTCGCAAAATTTATTGTTTTTTGTTTATTTTTTTATAAAAACAATGAAATAAGCAGAAAATCATCGAAAAATTAACTTTTTCGGTGAAAAGGAAAATTTTTCGTGAAATGGCATATATTCTTTTTTCTTAACTCAAAAAAAGATGGTCTTTCTTAGATAAGATCTTTATTCACCTTAAAACGCTGAAAATGGGATTATTTTTGCAATTTTGAGAGAAAAAATGAATTGCTATAGAAAGTTAATATATTTTTTGCTTTTTCTCTCATTTTCAATCAAAACAAGGAAATGAATAGAAAAAACTGAAAAATCCTTTTTCTATAAGAAGTATTTTTTTTTCTTTCAAATGGCTTGTATTATATTTTATGTAACATGAAAAAGAGATTTTCTTCAATATGTTTTAAAAACCAATAAAAAGTTTTAAATAGGGTAGTTTATGTAACTTTAAAGAGAAAAAAAATATTTAGTGTATTGTTCTTGTTTTTAATTTAAAAAATGTAAATTAAAAGAAAATTAGTGAAAAATTCACTTTTGGAGGTAAAAACATACTTTTTTTCTACGGGAATATTGATTTGTCATAAAAAAATATTATAAAACCCTTAAAAACGTTGAAAAACGGATGATTTTAGCACTTTTAGTGAAAATATATATAATAAAACATTTTTTTAAACTAAAATAGTGTTTTCTTTAAAATGTTGTTAACACTGTTAAATACGATGAAAAAGAGGTAATATATGCAATTTTGAGAAAAAAAATGTACTTCCATTAAAATTTATTGTTTTTTTTCGTTCATTTTCAATCAAAATATGGATAGAAAAAGAGAAAAAAATAATATTTTTTACATAAATATGTTCTTTTCTTTGAAATTGCATACCTTTTTAAATGAAAAAGATTTTTCATCAAAATATTGTTAAAACTCCTAAAAAAAAATAAATAGGATAGAAAATAAACTTTTTTCGATTAAATTTCATATATTACAATTATATTTACGTGAAAAAGAGGGTTTTCTTTAAAATGTTGTTAATACTCTGAAAAACGTTGAAACATGTAATTTATGACATTTTAAGGAAAGAACATGTACTGCCACAAAAACTAATTAGATTTATTGATTTTTCCATCCTTTTCAATCAAAACATGGAAAGTAAAATAGAATCATTTAAATTATACCTTTTTTTAAAGAAATATCTTCATTCTCGAACGGCATATACATTTTTTTTATTATATTCTGGCTGTGTTTCTTTCTAGAGGTAATTAGGATATATGGTGTGACGTGTTGTATCATTGGATTTCGTGGGTATTTTGTGCTTTGTCGGTATTGGGGTGATTGTTTGGGAATGGGTTGATGGTGGATTGTGCTGTTTGCGTTATTAATGTATTAGGTTAAGGATATTAGATGTAAGTTTTCATTATATTAATTATACCTAAAATTCACTCTTGTCTTAAAATCCCGCTGACTAACCGAGGGTTGAAAAGAAATAGGAACCTGGTGTGTTTTGTCTGTGCGTCATTACAGTTCACCCTCGCCTCCTATCATGCTGTAGCAGTGATGGCGTAACAGGTAATGGGGGCCTGTCCGGGAGCTCTTGTTAGTTGTTAATAGTTGTGGCTAATATTTGCTGGTTATTGTTAGTTAAAGATTTCATTATTGTCTGCTAATACTATATCTATTTACCCGTGATTTATATACATGTATTTATTTACCTTTATTCTTGCACTGGGTGTCGAAATTTTTGTGAAGCATTCGAAATGGAGTTCAGTGTTGAAGAATTCATATGCAAGCCGTCTGTTAAGATATTGCAATCAAGGAAAATAAGTAAAGCAGATTGGATAAAACTCGCTAGTGGTCATAAAGTTATATTGGAGAAAAATAGAGGTGAAAAATGCTGTATTACGGAAGTTAGTTAACGGTAAAGTGCTTCATGATGGTGCCTTAGCTTTATGTGAGACAGAGCATGGTTCTGAGGATATGGCTGTCCGACTTCTTGAGTT
This sequence comes from Callinectes sapidus, assembly GCA_020233015.1. Classification (NCBI taxonomy): domain Eukaryota; kingdom Metazoa; phylum Arthropoda; class Malacostraca; order Decapoda; family Portunidae; genus Callinectes; species Callinectes sapidus. Next base: position 22,625 of record JAHFWG010000704.1, on the reverse strand, counting down.
GGAAATGGAGACAGAGAGGCTTAAAGATAGAGAAAGGGAGAGGGAATTTCAGTTGACCTATCTAGAGAAGTAAGCTCAATTAATGGGTGGAGTTGATGATCAGAAAGAACACGGCTTTGACTTGTGTAAAAATGTGAAATTGGTGCCTTCCTTGGAAGAAAATTATCCAGATCAATTCCTTCAACAATTTGAGACCATTGCAAATTCTTTAAAATGGCCTATTGGTTATTGGCCTTTGTTAATTCAGACAGCCTTAAAAGGTAAAGGTTGCTCTACTTACTTGTCTTTGTCTGTTTCTCAGCGATCTGAATACACAGTAGTTAAGGAAGCCATACTTAACTGTTATGAATTAACTGCCCAGGCTTACAGATTGAAGTTTAGGAACTCTATGAAAGAACCCAGCCACACTTTTATTGAATACGCTCATGTAGTGAGAAAGCTCAGAGATAGATGGATAGCTGCCAGAAAAGTAAGTACATTTGATGTGGTACTAGAACTAATTGCACTTGAGTAATACTTAAGAGGAGTAAGTCCTGAAGTCCGTATATATTTATGTGAGAAAGAAGAAATAGAACTTGATAGAGAAGCAATTCTAGCTGAGAATTACAGTCTAATTCATTTACCTAAAAAGTTTCAGTATGCTGCCAAACCAGTCCCGTCTGTTCCTCATGGTAAGTCAGTATCTGGGAAGATGAATGGCAAATTCAATAATCCTGTTAAACCTGAGTCAAGATTCAATGGTTCAGAATCTGCCCAAAAGAGTAATATGCAGTGGAGTAAATCAGTGTGTTTCTATTGCAAGAAACAAGGGCATGTGATTGCCGACTGTAGTAAAAGACTACACACTCTTCAGTATAAGTCTAATCTGAAGCCAAATGTAAACTTAGCTTTTTTCCAGACAGATAGTTTTGATCCGTCAAGTATTCTAAATGAACCAGTGTGTAGGGATCCTCAGTTGTGTTTCAAGCCTTTTACATTTGGTGGATTTATATCTTAAACTTAAGATAGTGAAGCAGTGCTACTGCAGATTATGAGGAATACTGGAGCCTCATAGCATAGTTGTAAAAGGATCATTGCCTTTCTTAAATGACACTTATACTGGTCATAGTGTAGTTATGAGAGGATTAGGTGGAACTATTACTGTCCCTTTGTGTCGTGTGTATCAGAAATCTGATCTTGTTTCTCAGCCAGTGGTGGTGGGTGTACAGAAATCTTTCCCAGTTGATGGGGTGTCATTCTTACTTGGAAATTATATTGCTGGCAGTCTCATTGTTCCAGATCCTATAATAACGAACGACCCCCTAAACATAAGTCCAACTGCTGATGTTGAGAGACTGTATCCTGACCTTTACTCCTCCTGTGCTGTCTAACTAACAGTCACTAACAGTCAAGCTAGGCGTGAATTGTCAAATGAACCTTCAATGGATATTGAAAGATCTAATGAGTGGGACCTTGATGACTTGTTTTCTGAAGTGGAGTCACGTGATGAAGAGCCAGTTGCTTACAGAGTAAGCATATACGATGATAAATTGGGACCAAAGACCACTGCAGAGAAGGAGGACATGAAGAATGTCCCTGTTAAACGTGAGATGTTAATTGATGCCCAACAATATTATTCTAAGCTAGTCTCTTTTATGTCCAGAGCTGTTGATGTGGAAGAGATTGCAGACACACCTGTATGCTTTTATGTCATGCGTAAGTTTCGCCCACCTGAAGTTCCTGACAGTGAGACCTGGAGGGAGGTTCATCAGATTGTTGCGCCCACTTTCTATAAAGGTAACGTGTTGCATCTTTCACATGACCACATAGGAGGACATCTTAGAGTCAAGAAGACTTTAGACCAAATCCTTAGGTATTTCTATTTGCCAGGTATAATTTCTGATGTGGCAGTATATTGTAGATCTTGTCATATTTGTCAACTCTCTGGTAAACCTAATTAAGGCCTTAAACCTGCTCCACTACACCCTATTCCTGTAATGAGTGACCCGTTTGCTAAGGTAATAATTGATGTTTTGGGCTCTCTTCCCAAGACTAGAGGTGGTAATGAATATCTGTTAACCATTATGTGTACCACAACGAGGTATCCAGAAGCCATCCCTTTGAGACGTATAACATCAAAATCAATCATACCCGTACTGACTAGATTTTTCACTTAGTTTGGTCTACCTCGTGTAGTACAGTCAGATCAGGGCTGTAACTTTATTTCAGCAATCTTTCAACAAGTCATGGCCAGTTTGGGCATAAAACAATATTTAGCTTCTGCATACCACCCGGAAAGTCAGGGCTCTCTTGACTAATTTTGTTTAGAAAATACATGTGACTGGGATGAAGGTATTCTGTATGTATTGTATGCCTTTAAGACGTATAACATCAAAATCAATCATACCCGTACTGACTAGATTTTTCACTTAGTTTGGTCTACCTCGTGTAGTACAGTCAGATCAGGGCTGTAACTTTATTTCAGCTATCTTTCAACAAGTCATGGCCAGTTTGGGCATAAAACAATATTTTGCTTCTGCATACAACCCGGAAAGTCAAGGTGCTCTTGAGCGGTTCCACCAGACTCTCAAGAGCATTCTGACTAATTTTGTTTAGAAAATACATGTGACTGGGATGAAGGTATTCTGTATGTATTGTATGCCATTAGAAGTGCGAAACAGGAGAGTCTTGGATATTCGCCTTATGAACTGTTATTTGGGAGAGACATTAGAGGTCCGTTGAAACTGTTAAAGGAAAGTTGGTTAGATGAACGTTATTCAGTTACTCCTAGTGAATATGAAATGAAAATGAAAGATAGACTAAAAGGTGCCCAAAAACTGGCTAAGAAAAATTTATTAGAAGCTCAGGCAGAAATGAAGAGGCAATATGACAAAGATTAAGCGCACAGATCATTTCAACCAGGAAAAAAAAGGGTTGTTGTTTATGCCATTAATACATTTCTTGCTTTTTCCTTCATTTACAATCAAAACATGGAAATGAATAGAAAAACACTGAAAATTTTTTTCTATAAGAATTTTTTTTTTTTTTTTTTCCTTCAAATGGCTTGTATTACATTTTATGTAATATGAAAAAGGGATTTTCTTCAAAATGTTTTTAAAACCAATAAAAAAGTTTAAATAGGGTAGTTTATGTAACTTTAAAGAGAAAAAATATATATAGTGTATTGTTCTTGTTTTTAATTAAAACATGTAAATTAAAAGAAAATTAGTGAAAAATTCACATTTGCAGGTAAAACCATACTTTTTTTCTAAGGGAAGATTGATTTGTCATAAAAAATATTGTAAAACCCTTGTAAACGTTAGAAAACGGATGAATTAAGCACTTCTAGTGAAAATACATATCATATACATATAATAAAACATTTTTTTAAACTAAAACAGAGTGTTTCTCTTAGAAATGTTGTTAACACTTTTAAAAAACGATGAAAGAGAGGTAATTTATGCAATTTTGAGAAAAAAGTACACTGCCATTAAAATTAAATGTTTTTTCCTTCATTTCCTATCAAAATATGGATACAAAAAGAGAAACAAAGAATATTTTCTACATAAATTTGTTCTTTTCTTTGAAATGGCATACCTTTTTAAATGAAAAAAATTTTCATCAAAATATTGTTAAAACTCCTAAAAAAATTAAAATGGGATAGAAAATAAACTTTTTTTTATTAAATTTCATATATTACAATTATATTTATGTGAAAAAGAGGGTTTTCTTCAAAATGTTGTTAATACTCTGAAAAACTTTGAAACACGGGTAATTTATGGAATTTTAAGGAAAGAAAATGTACTGCCACAAAAACTAAAAGGATTTATTGATTTTTCCTTCCTTTTCAATCAAAACATGGAAAGTAAAATAGAATCATTTAAATTATACCTTTTTTTAAACAAATATTTTCTTTCTCGAACGGCATATATTACATTTTTTGTAACATGAAAAAGATTTTTTCTTCAAAATGTTGTTAAAACCTCCAAAATGGTTAAAATTTGCTAGTTTATATTCTTTCAGAGAAAGAAAATTTATAAAATGTTTTTTTTTTTTCTTGTTTTTAATCAAAACATTGAAATCAATAGAAAATCATTGAAAATCACTTTTGGAGTAAAATCTTCCTTTTTTTTCTAAAAGAGAGCTGCATCCTTGAAAATTTTTAAATCTCCCCAAAACGTTGAAAAAGGATGATTTATGCAGTTTTATTGATAAAAAAAAAGACATTCTCGTAATAAAAGGATAAAACCTTAAAAATGGGTAGTTTGTGCGATTTTACAGAAAAAATATTGTCTTAAAAAACAATTAATTTTTTGCTTTTCTTCTCTCAACCAATAAAAATAAGATGGAAAGCATTAAAAAAAAATCTCTTTTCAGACAGAATTGTTTTCTTAATTCAAATTGCACATATTATACTTCTAAAAGGGGGTTTTCTGTAAAATGCCGTTAATACTTTTAAAAACGTTGAAAAAAAAAATTTATGAAATTTTAGATAAAAAAGTATATTCTAACATGAAAAAGTTGTTTTCTACAAAATGTTTTGAAACGTCAAAAATGATTAAAAAATGAGGACTTTGTACAGTTTCAGAGAAAGAAAATGAATATAGTGTTTATTTTCTTGTTTTTAATCAAAACATTGAAATCAATAGAAAATGATTAAAAAATGACTTTTGGTGTAAAATCATATATTTTTTGGTAAAAGAGAGGGTTTTCCTTGAAAAGTTGTAAATCTCCGAAAAACCCTGAAAAAAGGGTCAATTATGCAGTTTTAGAGAAAAAAAACATATTGTCGTAAAATAAGGATGAAAACATAAAAATGGGTAATTTGTGCACTTTAAGAAGAGATGGTTTTCCTTGAAAAGTTGTAAATCACCGGAAAACATTGAATAAAGGATCATTTATGCACATTTAGAGAAAAAAAATTATTATCGTAAAATAAGGATAAAAACATAAAAATGGGAAATTTCTGCAATTTTAGAGAGAAAAATATTGTCGAAAAAAAATTGCATTTTTTGGTTTTCTTCTACCAACAAATTAAAAAAAGATAAAACCATTGAAAAAATCACTTTTTAGGCAGAACTTTCTTCTTTATTCAAATTGCATTTATTAAACTTGTAAAAGAGGGTTTTGTGTAAAACGCCGGTAATACTCCTAAAGACGTTGAAAAACACGTCCTTTATGAAATTTTTGAGGAAAAAGTATATTGTCACAAAATTCATTGTTTTTTGTTTATCTTTTTACAAAAACAATGAAATAAACACAAAATCATCGAAAAATTCCCTTTTTCGGTGAAAAGGAACTTTTTCCGTGAAATGGCAATATATTCCTTTTTTCTTAACTAAAATAAAAATTGGTCTTTCTTAGATAAGATATTTTTCTCCTAAAAACACTAAAAAGAGGATAATTTATGCAATTTTTAGAGAAAAAAATGAATTGCAATAAAAAGTTGATATATTTCTTGCTTTTTTCTTCATTTTCAATCAAAACATAGAAATGATTAGAAAGACACTGAGAAATTCTTTTTCTCTAAGAAATAGATATATTTTTTCCTTGAAATGGCTTATGTTACATTTTATGTAACATGAAAAAGGGATTTTCTTCAAAAAAATTTTTTTAATTAATAAAAAGGTTTAGATAGGGTAGTTTATGTAAATTTAAAGAGAAAAATATATATAGTGTATTGTTCTTGTTTCTAATTAAAACGTAAATTAAAAGAAAATTAGTGAAAAACTCACTTTTGAAGGTAAAAACATACTTTTTTTCTAAGGAAAGATTGATTTCTCATATAAAATATTGTAAAACCCTTAAAAACGTTGAAAAATGGATGATTTAAGCACTTTTAGTGAAAATACATATCATATACATATAAAAAAACATTTAATTTGATCTAAAACAGAGTGTTTTTCTTTGAAATGTTGTTAACACTCTTAAAAACGATGAAAAGGAGGTAATTTTATGCAATTTTGAGAAAAAATGTACTGCCATTAAAATTAAATGTTTTTTTCCTTCAATTTTAATCAAAACATGGATAGAAAAAGAGAAACAAAGAACATTTTTGACATAAATTTGTTTTTTTCTTTGAAATGGCATACCTTTTTAAATGAAAAAGATTTTTTATCAAAAGATTGTTAAAACTCCTAAAAAGGTTAAAATAGGATAGAAAATAAACTTTTTTTGATTACATTTCATATAATACGTACCATTATATTTACGTGAAAAAACAGAGTTTTCTTTAAAAAATTGTTAATACTCTGATAAACGTTGAAACATGGGTAATTAATGGAATTTTAAGGAAAGAAAATGTACTGCCACAAAAACTAAAAGGATTTATTGGTTTTTCCTTTCTTTTCAATCAAAACATGGAAAGTAAAATAGAATAATTTAAATTACACCTTTTTTTAGAGAAAAGTTTTCTTTCTCGAACGGCATATATTACATTTTTTGAAACATGAAAAAGGTTTTCTCTTCAAAATGTTGTTAAAACGTCCAAAAAGATTATAATTTGGTCATTTATATACTTTCAGAGAAAGAAACATTATAATGTTTTTTTTTCTTGTTTTTAATCAAAACATTAAAATCAATAGAATATTATTGAAAAATCTTTTTTTGGAGTAAAATCATCTTTTTTTCTAAAAGAGAGCGGCTTCCTTGAAAAGTTTTAAATCTCCCCAAAACGTTGAAAAAAGGATGATTTATACAGTTTCAGTAATAAAGAAACACATTCTCTTAATAAAAGGATGAAAACATAAAAATGGGTAGTCTGTGCAATTTTAGAGAAAAAATATTGTTGTAAAAAACAGTTATTTCTTTTTCTTCTTCTATCAACCATTAAAAATAACGTGGAAAACATTATAAAAATTCACTTTTCAGGCAGAATTTTTTTCTTAATTCAAATTACATATCTATGTTATACTTGTAAAAGGGAGTTTTGTTTAAAAGGCCGTTAATACTCTTAAAAACGTTGAAAAAAATGTAATTTACGAAATTGCAGATAAAAAAGTATATTCTAACAAAAAAGTTGTTTTTTACAAAATGTTTTGAAATGTCCAAAAAGATTAAAAAATGGATACTTTGTACAGTTTCAGGGAAAGAAAATGTATATAGTGATTATTTTCTTGTTTTTAATCAAAGCATTGAAATCAATAGAAAATTATATAAAAAAAAATTGTGTAAAATCATATATTTTTTTTGTAAAAGAGAGGGTTTTCCTTGAAAAGTTATAAATCACCGAAAAACCCTGAAAAAAGGGTCAATTATGCAGTTTTAGAGAAAAAAAATATATTGTCGTAAGATAAGGATGAAAACATAAAAATGGGTAATTTGTGCAATTTTAGAAAAGATGGTTTTCCTTGAAAAGTTGTATATCTCCGAAAAACAATAAAAAAAGGGTCATTTATGCAGTTTCAGAGAAAAAATATACATATTATCGGAAAATAAGAATAAAAACATAATAATGGGTAATTTGTGCAATTTTAAAGAGAAAAATATTGTCGAAAGAAAAAATGTATTTTTTGGTTTTCTTCCACCAACAAATTAAAATAAGATAAAAACATTGAAAAAGTCACTTTTTAGGCAGAATTTTCTTCTTTATTCAAATTTGCATATATAATACTTGTAGAAGGGGCTTTTGTGTAAAATGAAGGTAATACTCCTAAAAACATTGAAAAACACGTCTTTTTTTAATTTTTTAGATAAAATTATATTGTCGCAAAATTCATTGCTTTTTGTTTATTTTTTTTGTAAAAACAATGAAATAAGCAGAAAATCATCGAAAAATTCACTTTTTTGGTGAAAAGGAACTTTTTTCGTGAAATCGCATCTATTCCTTTTTTCTTAACTAAAAAAAAAAATGGTATTTCTTAGATAAGATTTTTATTCTCCTAAAAACGCTGAAAAGGGGATAAATTGTGCAATTTTGAGAGAAAAAAATGAATTGCAATAAAAAATTAATATATATCTTGATTTTTCCTTCATTTTCAATCAAAACATGGAAATGAAACACTGGAAAATCCTTTTTTTTTAAGAAATATATATATTTTTTTTCTTGATATGGCTTGTACTACATTTTATGTAACATGAAAAAGAGATTTTCTTCAAAATGTTTTTAAAACCAATAAAAAGGTTTTAATAGGGTAGTTTATGTAATTTTAAAGAGAAAAAAAATAGTTATTTTTGTTTTTAATTAAAACATGTAAATTAAAAAAAAATTAGTTAAAAACTCACTTTTGGAGGTAAAAACATACTTTTTTCTAAGAGAAGATTGATTTGTCATAAAAAATATTGTAAAACCCTTAAAATCGTTGAAAAATGGATGATTTAAGCACTTTTAGTGAAAATACTTATCGTATACATATAAAAAACATTTTTTTTAACTAAAAAAAATTTTGAAATATTGTTAAAACTAAATGGATTTATTGATTTTTCCCAACTTTTCAATCAAAACATGGAAAGTAAAATAGAATCATTTAAATTATACCTTTTTTAAAGAAATATTTTCTTTCTCGAGAGGCATATATTACATTTTTTGTAACATGAAAAAGGTTTATTCTTCAAAATGTAGTTAAAACGGCCAAAAAGCTTAAAATTTGCTAGTTTATATACTTTCAGAGAAAGAAAATTTATAAAATGTTTTTTTTCTTGATTTTAATCAAAACATTGAAATCAATAGAAAATCATTGAAAATTGCTTTTGGAGTAAAATCCTCCTTTTTTTTCTAAAAGAGACCGGATTCCTTGAAAACTTTTAATTTTTCCCAAAACGTTGAAAAACGGATGATTTATGCAGTTTTAGTGAAAAAACGTATTCTCGTAGTAAAAGGATGAAAACATAAAAATGGGTAGTTTGTGCAATTTTAGAGAAAAAATATTGTCGTAAAAAAACAATTAATTTTTTGCTTTTCTTTTATCAACCAATAAAAATAACATGGAAAACATTAAAAAAAGTCACTCTTCAGGCAGAATTTATTTCCTAATTCAAATTGCATATTATTACTCCATCACTCCTCCAGCATGATAGGACGCGAGGGTGAACTGTAACGACGCACAGACAAAACATACCAGGTTCCTATTACTTTTCAACCTTCGTTTAGTCAGCGGGTTTTAAGACAAGAGTAAATTTTGGGTATAATTAATATAATGAAAACTTACATCTAAAATCCTTAACCTAATTCATGAATAACGCACACAGCACAATCCACCATCAACCCATTCCCAAACAATCACCCCAATACCGACACAGCACTAAATACCCACGAAATCCTACGATACAACACGTCACACCATCCTAATTACCTCTAGAAAGAAACACAGCCAGAATATAATACACTTGAGCAAACTTAATTTATAAAAACCTGCAAGTAAGTCCTCGGTGCAGTGGCGCGCTACCCACACCACAGCCACCAGTCCACCACACTCCACCAGTCCCGGTCTGCTTCTGTCAGACACCACCGTCCGGTACACCAAGTTAACCTCAGAGCTTCCAACTCTGATTTCAAACACACCAAACCAGTTCACCCACGGCAGTTCCCTCGTACACAACAGTCATCACATAATTTCTTTTTACACTCCTCCTTCCCATCGAAAACAGTATATTTACAATAAGTTAGTTTCTTGTCACACACCCACCCTTAAAATTAAAACACGGGTGTTTTAATTAATCTGGAGCGCGAGACAACGCATCCGCAATAAGGATATCTTTACCGGCTATGTGTCTTATTTCCATATTATAACATTGTAATGTTAACCACCACCTAGTCAGACGCTGGTTTATATTTCTCATCCGAGACACAAATTGCAGTGGATTATGATCACTGTATACAATAAATTTCTGATTAGTGTTGCCAAGATATATTTCAAATTTTTCTAGTGCCATCAGCAATGCAATAGCTTTTTTTTCTATAGCGCTGTAGTTTTTCTGGAAAGACTTGAACTTTGTCGGCATGTAACATATAGATGCATTATGTTAGTGTCATCAGTTTGTAGCAGTACGGCACCAGCACCAATATCACTTGCATCTACTTGTACTTGGAATGGACAATGAAAATCGGGTGCTCTCAGGACTGGCGTTGTAATGAGTAGAGAACGGATGTTATCAAATGCCGTTTGACATGCTGGTGACCATACAAACTTCTTATGAGGGCTGACCAGGTCTGTGAGTGGAGCAGCAACTACCGAGAAGTTTGGGCAGAATCTTCGATAATAGCCAGCCATTCCCAAAAATGGTTGTACGGCTTTCCGGTTTCTTGGTATGGGCAGCTTACAGATAGCATCCACCTTGGCTGAAACAGGTGCAACAATTCCTCCACCCACTTCATGTCCCAGGAAGGTAATTCGTGCATGCTGGGCCAAATTCACTCTTTGCAAGATTCACTGCAAGTTTAGCGTCTGATAGACGTTGAAAGAGAGCCTTCAATGCAGCAACATGTTGAGGCCAGGAAGATGAATATACCACCAGATCGTCCAGGTACACGCTCACCCCTTCAAGTCCTGTGGTGATTACTGACATTAACCTCTGGAAGACCGCCGGAGCGTTTCGCATCCCAAAGGAAAGGACAGTGTACTGATAGAGGCCGTCAGGAGTCAGAAAGGTAGATATCTTCTTGCCCTCCTCTGACAAGGGTATTTGGTAATAACCCTTTAGAAGATCCAGCTTCGTGACGTAAGCAGCATTCCCCACCGAATCTATGATGTCGTCGATGCGAGGTAGTGGAAAACTGTCAGCGCGGGTGAGCTGGTTCACCTTCCGGTAGTCTGTACACAAGCGGAAACTTCCGTCCGGCTTGGGAACAAGCACACACGGAGAGGCCCACTCACCGTTGCTTGGTTCGGCTAGACCATGTTGAAGCAGGAATTGTACCTCTTCTTTCAGAATCCGTCGCTTGTCAGGAGACACACGGTAGGGCGACTGCTTGATAGGAACAGCACCATCCATTAACTGAACCTCATACAGCACAGTAGGACTGGGTTTAGGCACATCTGCAAAACTCTCTCTAAATTCTTCCAACAGCTCATGCACTTCCGTCCTCTGCTCCTAAAGTAAATGATGGGTCTTAAAGCACGGCTCAGTGAGTATAACAGAATTCTTTAATTTGACCTCCTTTTCACTCATAAAATTCTCACAGGCATCTTGGTCTTTCCATTCCTCAGCATTATTAACATCTTCTTTGACATACATCAAATTTACATCATTCCTTGGGTAGTATTCCTTTAGAAGATTTATATGGACTAATCTTTTCCCTTTTCGCCTACCAGGTGTAGAAATGACATAATTTACGTCACTCTCTTTACTGAAAACTCCAAATGGTCCCTGGTACTTTACTTGGAGTGGAAACTTCCTTAATGGCATAAACAACAACACTTTATCTCCAGGTTGAAATGATCTGTGCACTGAATCTTTGTCATATTGCCTCTTCATTTCTGCCTGAGCTTCTAATAAATTTTTCTTAGCCAGTTCTTGGGCACTTTTTAGACTATCTTTCATTTTCACTACATATTCACTAGGAGTAACTGAATCACGTTCATCTAACTAACTTTTCTGTAACAGTTTCAACGGACCTCTAATGTCTCTCCCAAATAACAGTTCATAAGGTGAATATCCAAGACTCTCCTGTTTCGCACTTCTGATGGCATACAATACATACGGAATACCTTCAACCCAGCCACATGTATTTTCTAAAAAAAATGTAGTCAGCATGCTCTTGAGAGTCTGGTGGAACCGCTCAAGAGCACCTTGACTTTCCGGGTGGTATGCAGAAGCTAAATATTGTTTTTTGCCCAAAGTGGCCATGATTTGTTGAAAGATAGCTGAAGTAAAGTTACTGCCCTGATCTGACTGTACTACACGAGGTAGACCAAACTGAGTGAAAAATCTAGTCAGTACGGGTATGATTGATTTTGATGTTATACGTCTCAAAGGGATGGTTTTTGGATACCTCGTTGTGGTACACATAATGGTTAACAGATATTCATTACCACCTCTAGTCTTGGGTAGAGGGCCCACAACGTCAATTATTACCTTAGCAAACGGTTCACTCATTACAGGAATAGGGTGTAGTGGAGCAGGTTTAAGGCCTTAATTAGGTTTACCAGAGAGTTGACAAATATGACAAGATCTACAATATTCTGCCACATCAAAAGTTATACCTGGCCAATAGAAATACCTAACGATTTTGTCTAAAGTCTTCTAGACTCCAAGATGTTTTCCTATGTGGTCATGGGAAAGATGCAACACGTTCCCTTTATAGCAAGTAGGCACAACAATCTGATGAACTTCCCTCCAGGTCTCACTGGCAGGAACTTCAGGTGGGCGAAACTTACGCATGAGTATGCCCGACTTGACATAAAAGCATACAGGTGTGTCTGCAATCTCTTCCACATCAACAGCTCTGGACATAAAAGAGACTAGCTTAGAATCATTTTGTTGGGCATCAATTAACATCTTACGTGTAACAGGGACATTCTTCATGTCCTCCTTCCCTGCAGTGGTCTTTGGTTCCACTTTATAATCGTATATGCTTACTCTGTAAGCAACTGGCTCTTCATCACGTGACTCCACTTCAGAAAACAAGTCATCAAGGTCCCACTCATTAGAACTTTCCATATCCATTGAAGGTTCATTTGACAATTCACGCCTAGCTTGACTGCGAGTGACAACACAGGAGGGGTAAAGGTCAGGATACAGTGTCTCAACATCAGCAGTTGGACTTATGTTTAGGGGATCGTTAGTTACAATAGGATCTGGAACAATGAGACTGCCAGCAATATCATTTCCAAATAAGAATGACACCCCATCAACTGGCAAAGATTCCTGTACACCCACCACCACTGGCTGAAAAACAAGATCAGATTTCAGATACACATGACACAAAGAGACAGTAATAGTTCCACCCAATCCTCTCATAACAACACTATTTGTGTCATTTAAGAAAGGCACTGATCCTTTTACAATTATGCTATGAGAGGCTCCACTATCCCTCATAATCTGCACTGGCACTGCTTCACTATCTTCAGTTTGAGATATAAATCCACCAAATGTAAAAGATTTGAAACACAACTGAGGATCCTTACACACTGGTTCACTTAGAACACTTGACGGATCAAAACTATCTGTCTGGGAGAAAGCTAAGTTTACATTTGGCTTCAGATTAGACTTATACTGAAGATTGTGTAGTCTTTTACTACAGTCGGCAATCATATGCCCTGGTTTCTTGCAATAGAAACACACTGATTTACTCCACTGCATATTACTCTTTTGGGCAGATTCTGAACCATTGAACCTTGACTCAGTTTTAACAGGATTATTGAAATTGCCATTCATCTATCTGTCCAGATACTGACTTAATATGAGAAACAGACGGGACTGGTTTGGCAGCATACTGAAACTTTTTAGGTAAATGAATTAGACTGTAATTCTCAGCAAGAATTGCATCTCTATCAAGTTTTATTACTTCTTTCTACCATAAATATATACGGACTTCTGGACTTACTCCTCTTAAGTATTGCTCAAGTGCAATTAGTTCTAGTACCTCATCAAATGTACTTACTTTACTGGCAGATATCCATCTATCTCTGAGCTTTCTCACTACATGAGCGTATTCAATAAAAGTGTGGCTGGGTTCTTTCATAGAGTTCCTAAACTTCAATCTGTAAGCCTGGGCAGTTAATTCATAACAGGTAAGTATGGCTTCCTTAACTATTGTGTAGTCAGATCGCTGAGAAACAGACAAAGACAAGTAAGTAGAGCGACCTCTACCTTTTAGGGCTGTCTGAATTAACAAAGGCCAGTAACCAATAGGCCATTTTAAAGAATTTCCAATGGTCTCAAATTGTTGAAAGAATTCATCTGGATCATTTTCATCAAAGGAAGGCACCAATTTCACATTTTTACACAAGTGAAAGCAGTTTTCTTTCTGATCATCAATTCCACCCATTTATTGAACTTTCTTCTCGAGATAGGTCAACCGAAATTCTCTCTCCCTTTCTCTATCTTTAAGCCTTTCTCTCTCCATTTCCAACTCAAGAAGTCGGACAGCCTTAATACAGCATTTTTCACCTCTATTTTTCTCCAATATAACTTTATCACCACTTCATAGTAACTAGCGAGTTTTATCCAATCTGCTTTACTTATTTTCCTTGATTGCAATATCTCAACAGACAGCTTGAATATGAATTCTTCAACACTGAACTCCATTTCAAATGATTCACAAAAATTTCTACACCCAATGCAAGAATAAAGGTAATTATATAAATCACGGGTAAATAGATATAGTATTAGCTGACAGTAATCAAATCTTTAACTAACAATAACCAGCAAACATTAGCCACAACTATTGACAACTAACAAGAGCTCCCGGACAGGCCCCCATTATCTGTTACGCCATCACTCCTCCAGCTTGATAGGAGGCGAGGGTGAACTGTAACGACGCACAGACAAAACACACCAGGTTCCTATTACTTTTCAACCCTCGTTTAGTCAGCGGGATTTTAAGACAAGAGTGAATTTTGGGTATAATTAATATAATGAAAACTTACATCTAGTATCCTTAACCTAATACATGAATAATGCACACAGCACAATCCACCATCAACCCATTCCCAAACAATCACCCCAATACCGACACAACACAAAATACCCTCGAAATCCCACGATACAACACGTCACACCATATATCCTAATTACCTCTAGAAAGAAACACAGCCAGAATATAATACACTTGAGCAAACTTAATTTATAAAAACCTGCAAGTAAGTCCTCGGTGCGTGGCCCGCTACCCACACCACAGCCACCAGTCCACCAAACTCCACCAGTCCCGGTCTGCTTCTGCCAGACACCACCGTCCGGTACACCAAGTTAACCTCAGAGCTTCCAACTCTGATTTCAAACACACGTAACCAGTTCACCCGCGGCAGTTCCCTCGTACACAAAAGTCATTACATATTTACTTTTTACACTCCTCCTTCCCATCCAAAACAATATATTTACAATAAGGTAGTTTCCTGTCACAATATGTTATACTTTTAAAAGAGGATTTTGTGTGAAATGCCGTTAATATTCATAAAAACGTTGAAAAAACGTAATTTATGAAATTTTAGATAAAAAAGTATATTCTAACATGAAAAAGTTGTTTTCTACAAAATGTTTTGAAACGGCCAAAAAGGTAAAAAATGGGTACTTTGTATATTTTCAAAGAAGGAAAATGTATATAGTGTTTATTTTCTTGTTTTTAATCAAAACATTGAAATCAATAGAAAATGATTAAAAAAATGACTTTTGGTGTAAAATCTTTTTTTTTTTTTTTTTTTTTTTTTTTTTTGTAAAGGAGAGGGTTATCCTTTAAAAGTTGTAAATCTCCGAAAAACCCTGGGAAAATGGGTCAATTATGCAGCTTTAGAGAAAAATATATTGTCGTAAAATAAAAATGAAAACATAAAAATAGGTAAATTGTGCAATTTTAGGAGATGGATTTCCATGAAAAGTTGTAAATCTCCGAAAAACATTGAAAAAAGGGTTATTTATGCAGATTTAGAGAAAAAAAACATTATCGAAAAATAAGGATAAAAACATAAAAATGAGTTATTTGTGAAATTTTAGAGAAAAAAATATTGTCGAAAATAAGAATGAATTTTTTGATTTTCTTCCACCAACAAATTGAAATAAGATAAAAACATTGAAAAAGTATATTTTTTGGCAGAATTTTCTTCTTTATTCAAATTGCATATATTATACTTGTAAAAAAACGTTTTGTATAAAATGCCGGCAATACTCATAATAACGTTGAAAATCACGTCTTTTATGAAATTTTTGAGAAAAAAGTATATTGTCGCAAAATTTATTGTTTTTTGTTAATTTTTTATACAAACAATGAAACGAGCAGAAAATTATCGAAAGATTCATTTTTCGGTGAAAAGTTTTTTTTTCGTGAAATGGCATATATTCCTTTTGTCTTAACTAAAAAAGATGGTCTTTCTTAGGAAAGATGTTTATTCTCCTAAAAACACTGAAAAGGGGATAATTTGTGCAATGTTACAAGAAAAAAATGAATTGCAATAAAAAGTTAATATATTTCTTGCTTTTTCCTTCATTTCCAATCAAAACATGGAAATAAATAGAAAAACACTGACAAATCCTTTTTCTATAATGTGTTACATTTTATGTAACATGAAAAAAGGATTTTCTTCTAAATGTTTTCAAAAGTAATAAAAAGGTTAAAATAGGGTAGTTTAAGTAACTTTAATGAGAAAAAAAATAAAGATGTGTATTGTTCTTGTTTTTAATTAAAATATGTAAATTAAAAGAAAATTAGTGAAAAACTTACTTTTGGAGCTAAAAACATAATTTTTTTTTGTACGGGAAGATTGATTTGTCATTAAAAATATTGTAAAACCCTTAAAAACGTTGAAAAATGGATGATTTAAGCACTTTAGGGAAAATACATATCATACACTGTACATACAATAAAACTTTTTTTTAACTAAAACAGAGTGTTTTTCCTTGAATTGTTGTTAACACTTTTAAAAACGATGAAAAAGAGATAAATTATGCAATTTTAAGAAAAAATGTAGTTTTTAAATTTTTTTTCCTTCATTTTCAATCAAAACATGGAAAGAAAAAAAGAAACAAAGAATATTTTTTTACATAAATTTTTTTTCTTTGAAATGGCTTACCTTTTTAAATGAAAAAGATTTTTCATCAAAATATTGTTAAAACTCCTAAAAGGTTTAAAATAGGAGAGAAAAAAACTTTTTTTGATTAAACTTCATATATTACAATTATATTTACGTGAAGGAGAGGGTTTTCTTTAAAATGTTGTTAATACTCTGAAAAACAATAAAACACGGGTAATTTATGGAATTTTAAGGAAAGAAAATGTACTGCCACAAAAAAATAAAGGATTTATTGATTTTTTCCTTCATTTTCAATGAAAACATGGAGAGTAAAATAGAATCATTTAAATTATACCTTTTTTCAAAGAAATATTTTCTTTCTCTAACGGCATATATTACATTTTTTGTAACATGAAAAAGGTTTTTTCTTCAAAATGTTGTTAAAACGTCCAAAAAGGTTAAAATTTGCTAGTTTATATACTTTCAGAGAAAGAAAATTTATAAAGTGTTTTTTTTTCTTTTCTTTTTTAATCAAAACATTGAAATCAATAAAAAATTATAAAAAAATCTTTTTTGTAGTAAAATCTTCCTTTTTTTTCTAAAAGAGAGCGGCTTCTTTGAAAAGTTTTAAATCTCCCCAAAACGTTGAAAAAGGATGATTTATGCACTTTTAGTGATAAAAAAAACATATTCACGTAATAAAAGGATAAAAACAAAAATGGGTAGTTTTTGCAATTTTAGAGGAAGAAATATTGTCGTAAAAAACAATGAATCTTTTGCTTTTCTTCTATCAACCAATAAAAATAACATGGAAAACATTTTTAAAAAGTCACTTTTCAGGTAGAACTTTTGTCTTAATTCAAATTGCATATGTTATACTTTTAAATGGGTTTTTGTGTTAAATGCCGTTAATACTCTTAAAAACGTTGAAAAAACCTTAATTTATTAAATTTTAGATAAAAAGTATATTCTAACATGAAAAATTTGTTTTCTACAAAATGTTTTGAAACGTCCAAAAAGGTTAAAAAATGGAGACTTTGTACAGTTTTAGAGGAAGAAAATGTATATAGTGTTTATTTTCTTGTTTTTAATCAAAACATTAAAATCAATAGAAAATGATTAAAATACCTTTTGGTGTAAAATCATGTATTTTTTTTAGTAAAAGAGAGTGTTATAGTTGAACAGTTGTAAATCTCCGAAAAAAAAACCTTAAAAAAGGTCGATTATGCAGTTTTAGAGAAAAATATATATTGTCGTAAAATAAGGATGAAAACATAAAAATGGGTATTTTGTGCAATTTTAGATGAGATGGTTTTCCTTGAAAAGTTGTAAATCTCCAAAAAAAACATTGAAAAAAGGGTCATTTATGCAGTTTTAGAGAAAAAAAAACATTATCGTAAAATAAGGATAAAAACATAAAAATGTGTAATTTGTGCAATTTTAGAGAAAAAAATATTGCCGAAAAAAAAATGTATTTTTTGGTTTTGTTCCCCCAACAAATGAAAATAAGATAAAAACATTGAAAATATCACTTTTTAGGCAGAATTTTCTTGTTTATTCAAATTGCATATATTATACTTGTAAAAGGGGGTTTTGTGTAAAATGCCAGTAATACTCCAAAAAACGTTGAAAAACACGTCTTTTATGAAATTTTTGAGAAAAAACTGTATTGTCGCAAAGTTCTTTTTTTTCTTTTCTTTTTTTGTATTTTTTGTAAACACAATGAAATAAGCAGAAAATCACCAAAAAAATTCACTTATTCGGTGAAAAGGAACTTTTTTCGTGATATGGCATATATTCCTTTTTTTTCTTAACTTCAAAAAAAGATGGTCTTTCTTAGATAAGATGTTTATTCTCCTAAAAACGCTGAAAAGGGGATAATTTGTGCAATTTTGAGAGAAAAAAAATGAATTACAATAAAAAGTTATTATATTTCTTGCTTTTTCCTTCATTTTCAATCAAAACATGGAAATAAATAGAAAAACACTGAAAAATCCTTTTTCTATAAGGAATATGTTTTTTTTTTTCTTTGAAATGGCTTGTATTACATTTTATGTAACATGAAAAAGGGATTATCTTCAAAATGTTTTTAAAACCAATACAAAGGTTTAAATAGGGTAGTTTATGTAACTATAAAGAGAAAAAATATATATAGTGTATTGTTCTTGTTTTTAATTAAAACATGTAAACTAAAAGAAAGTTAGTGAAAAACTCACTTTTGGAGGTAAAAACATCTTTTTTTTCTAAAGGAAGATTGATTTGTCATAAAAAAAAATATTGTAAAACCCTTAAAAAGTTGAAAAAAGGATGATTTAAGCATTTTTTGTGAAAATACATATCATATACGTATATTAAAACTTTTTTTTAACTAAAACAGTGTTTTTCTTTGAAATGTTATTAACACTCTAAAAAACGATGAAAGAAAGGTGATTTATGCAATTTTGAGAAAAAAAAGATGTACTGCCAATAAAATTCAACGTTCTTTTCCTTCTTTTTCAATCAAAACATGGATAGAAAAAGATAATCAAAGAATACTTTTGACATAAATTTGTTCTTTTCTTTAAAATGGCATATCTTTTTAAATGAAAAAGATTTTTCATCAAAATATTATTAAAATTCCTAAAAAGGTTAATATATAATAGAAAATAAACTTTTTTTGGATTAAATTTCATATATTACAATTATATTTACATGAAAAAGAGGGTTTTCTTTAAAATGTTGTTAATACTCTGAAAAAGGTTGAAACACGGGTAATTTATGGTATTTTAAAGAAAGAAAATGTACTGCCACAAATAACTAAATCGATTTATTGATTTATCTTTCCTTTTCAATCAAAACATGGAAAGTAAAATAGAATCATTTAAATTATACCTTTTTTTAAAGAAATATTTTCTTTCTCGAACGGCATATATTACATTTTTTGTAATATGAAAAAGGTTTTTTCTTCAAAATGTTGTTAAAACGTCCAAAAAGGTTAAAATTTGCTAGTTTATATACCTTCAGAGAAAGAAAATTTATAAAGTATTTTTTTTTTCTTGCTTTTAATCAAAACATTGAAATCAATAGAAAACCATTGAAAAATCACTTATAGAGTAAAATCATTCTTTTATTTTAAAGAGAGCCGCTTCCTTGAAAAGTTTTAAATCTCCCAAAAACGTTGAAAAAAGGATGATTTATGCAGTTATAGTGATTCTCAGGCAGAATTTTTTTTTTTTTATTCAAATTGCATATGTTATACTTCTAAAAGGGGGTTTTGTGTAAAATGCCGTTAATACTCTTAAAAACGTTGAAAAAAACTTGATTTATGAAATTTTAGATAAAAAAGTATATTCTAACATGAAAAAGTTATTTTCTACAATATGTTTTGAAACGTCCAAAAAGAGTTAAAAAAAATGGGTACTTTGTACAGTTTCAGAGAAAGAAAATGTATATAGTGTTTATTTTCTTGTTTTTAATCAAAACATTGAAATCAATAGAAAATTATTAAAAATTGAGTTTTTGTATAAAATCATATATTTCTATGGTAAAAGAGAGGGTTTTCCATGAAAAGTTGTAAATCTGAGAAAAACCCTGAAAAAGGATCATTTATGCAGTTTTAGGGAAAAAAATATATTATCGTAAAATAAGCATGAAAACATAAAAATGGGTAATTTGTGAAATTTTAGAAGAGATGGTTTTCCTTGAAAAGTTGTAAATCTCCGAAAAACATTGAAAAAAGTGTCATTTATGCGGTTTTTAAAGAAAAAAAATATTATCGTAAAATAAGGATAAAAACATAAAAATGGGTAATTTGTGCAATATAAGAAAAAAAATATTGTCGAAAAAAAAATGTATTTTTTGGTTGTCTTCCACCAACAAATTAAAATAAGATAAAAACATTGAAAAAGTCACTTTTTAGGCAGAATTTTCTTCTTTATTCAAATTGCATATATTATACATGTAAAAGGGGGTTTTGTGTAAAATGCCGGTTATACTCCTAAAAACGTTAAAAAACACGTCTTTTATTAAATTTTTGAGAAAAAAGTATATTGTCACAAAATTCATTGTTTTTTTTTTTTTTGTTTTTTTTTTATAAAAACAATGAAATAAACAGAAAATTATCGAAAAATTCACATTTTCGGTGATCAGGAACTTTTTTCGTGAAATGGCATATATTCCCTTTTTTTCTTAACTAAAAAAAAAGATGGTCTTTTTTTTAGATAAGATATTAATTTTCCTAAAAACGCTGAAAATGGGATTATTTATGCAATTTTGAGAGAAAAAAAATGAATTGTAATAAAAAGTTTATATATTTCTTGATTTTTCCTTCATTTTCAATAAAAACATTGAAAGGAATAAAAAAAACACCGGAAAATCCTTTTTCTTAAAGATTTTCTTTTTCCCTGAAATGGCTTGTATTACATTTTATGTAACAAGAAAAAAGGATTTCTTCAAAATGTTGTTAAACCCAATAAAAAGGTTTAAACAGGGTAGCTTATGTAACTTTAAAGAGAAAAAAATATTTAGTGTATTGTTCTTGTTTTTAATTAAAACGTGGAAATTAAAGGAAAATTACTGAAAAACTCACTTTTGGAGGTAAAAACATACTTTTTTTACGTAACTTTAAAGAGAAAAAAATATATAGTGCTTTGTTCTTGTTTTTAATTAAAACATGGAAATTAAAAGAAAATTAGTGAAAAATTCACTTTTGGAGGTGAAAACATACTTTTTTCTAAGGGAAGATGAATTTGTCATAAAAATATTGTAAAATTCTTAAAATGTTGAAAAATGGATGATTTAAGCACTTTTAAAGAAAATTCATATCATATACATATAATAGAATTTTTTTAACTAAAACAGTGTTTTTCTTCGAAATGTTGTTATCACTCTTAAAAACGATAAAAAAGAGGTAATTTATGCAATTTTGAGAAAAGAAGTAGTGCCATAAAAATGAAATGTTTTTTCTTGCATTTTCAATCAAAACTTGGATAGAAAAAGAGAAACCGAAATTATTTTTGAAATAAATTTGTTTTTGTTTTTTTAAATGGCACACTTTTTTTAAAATAAAAGATTTTCCATCAAAATATTGTTAAAACTCTTAAAAAGGTTAAAATAGGATAGAAAATAATTTTTTTCGTTAAATTTCATATATTACAATTATATTAACGTGAAAAAGAGTGTTTTCCTTAAAATATTGTTAATACTCTAAAAAACGTTGAAACACATGTAATTTATGGAATTTTAAGGAAAAAAAATGTACTGTAACAAAAACTAAATGGATATATTGATTTTCTCTTCCTTTACAATCAAAACATGGTAATTAAAAAAGAATCTTTTATAATATACCTTTTTATAAAGAATTTTTTTTTTTTCGAACAGCATATATTACAATTTTTATAACATGAAAAAGGTTTTTTCTTCAAAATGTTGTTGAAACGTCAAAAAGGTTCAAATTTGCTAGTTTATATATTTTCAGAGAAAGAAAATTTATATGGTGATTTTTTGTTTTTTGTTTTTAATCAGAACATTGAAATCAATAGAAAATCATTGAAAAATCACTTTTGGAGTAAAATAATCCTTTCTTTTTAAAGAGAGTGGCTTCCTTGAAAATTTTTAAATCTCCCAAAAACATTGAAAAAAGGATCATTTATGCAGTTTTAAAGATAAAAAAAAAAAACATATTCTCGTAAAAAAAGGATGAAAACATAAAAATGTGTAGTTTGTGCAATTTTAGAGATAAAATGTTGTCGTAAAAAACAATAATTTTTTTTCTTTTCTTCTATAAACCAATAAAAATAGCATGGAAAACATTAAAAAAAGTCACTTTTCAGGCAGATTTTTTTTCTTAATTCAAATTGCATTTGTTATACTTGTAAAAGGGGGTTTTGTGTAGAATGCCGTTAATACTCTTAGAAACGTTGAAAAAACGTAATTTATTAAATTTTAGATAAAAAAAAAAAGTATATTCTTACATGAAAAAGTTGTTTCTAAAATATGTTTTGAAACGTCCAATAAGGTTAAAAAATGGGTACTTTGTACAGTTTAAGAGAAAGAAAAGGTATATAG